>VWZE01001490.1:60910-78588 GCA_013396675.1 Eubucco bourcierii | reverse complement strand
TAAGACTCTGGGCAAATTGCCTGGTACTAGCAGTGAAGAGCACATAAAGGGGGTTTCTTATAGACATGTAAGAGAACTGAGGTGTAGTCATTCTTTTAGAAATGGGAAGAGGTTGGACAACCAACTCTCTATATATTATTAATCCTCTTTCACAAATCATATTTTTTTTGCTCAGAAAAACTGTCTCGCTCTATATCCTATGGAAACAATTACCTAAATAAATGCCTTCCCTTCCCTTCCCTTCCCTATATTTTATGTTATTTCTTCACTTTTTAAGATACAACACATTGAAAACTTCAATCACATTGAGAATAACTCTGATTTCATTCTCTTGAAATACTGGGTTCCATTTCTTGCCTCCAGTGATTACCTTCCACAGACCTTGTGGAGGCAAGAATCAAACAGGTAGGGGAGATAACTGAGTAAGAATGAAGCTGCTTCTGAATCTCTGTTAATGTTGTGTAAAATCCACTGATTTATAGTGCCAGCTGCTTGAGATGAGAACAGAATCCCCCCTTGTACAATCTCTCTTTTGAAATATTGAATAAAGCATTTGGAAGTACCTATAAATAAAGTTGTAATCACCTGGTGCAACCTTGCTGGCCTGACCTGAGGGTTCCTGTTAGTGGGTAGTTATTTATGTGGTTATTCTCAGCTAACTTACTGGGAATTCTGGAGCAAGGAGCTGTCTGCTCATGAAGACAAAGCATCTGGGCTACCAGAGCTAATGCTTGATTTTATTTCTGGGTTTCACCCTTCTTGCTGATGGATCTGTGAAGGAATACTTAAGTCTTTGACTTACTTTAGTATGTGTAGAGGTAGTGAATGTAGTGAGGCACTCAACTGAAGAGGGTTGTTTAAATTTGCTATAAATAGAAAAGAGTGCAACTCTGAAATATTCCTATGAAATCACAGAATCACAGAAACATGCAAGTTGGCAAAGCCCCTCAGGATCACCAAGACCAACCTAGAACCCCACTTTACAAGATTCACCTTAAACCATATCCCTAAGCACCACATCCAAACGACCCTTAAACACATCCAGGGTTGGTGACTCCACCACCTCCCTGGGCAGCCCATTCCAGTGTCTGACCACTCTCTCCATGAAAAAATTTTTCCCTGACATCCAAAATGTAAGCTGCCAGCGTAGATAGAAATCCTTAAGGTTTTCTCCCTCCTTTATTTTCTTTAACATTAGATTTTCTAGATGACCTATGGAGGTCCCTTTCAACCCCTAACAACCTGTGATCCTGTGATTCAGAGCTACTCTCAACCCACTCTGCACACAGCCAGTGATCCTATGATTTTTTTCCTCAATCAGAATTACTGTTAAAAAGGGAAAAAAAAAATCAGATTCCAATACACAAAATATATGTGCTCTCCAGTGAGTTGTAAATGTTGCTTCCTGTGATTATCCACAGCTGCACTCCTACAGCCAGTTCGGTTCTCTTGTACTGCCACCCATTCATATTAAATTCAGATAAACTACTCATATAAAAACAAGGTCTTCCTGTTAGAAGAATATCTCTGCTAAGGAGCAGTTTTGTGGATTACTGGTTGGTTGTTTTTTTTCCCAAAGAAATGGAGTCATGGATTGGATATATTTTGCAGGGCAAACTTTAAAACTTTCTCAATCTCTTTGGACCTGCTGAAGGAGAAAACATCTCTTTGGCTGGGACAGATTTGCACTGATTGGGTTTGTCATGTTATTTTCAGTTCACGTTTGAGTAGGAGTTACATAAAACCCAGGCCAAATAAACATCTCAGCTGTGAATTTATACACTATTCCCCTGAATGCAGCTGTTAAAAGATCCCTGTGGATGTTGTTAGCCTCACTTCTAGCACAGTGGTCACACCACTGTTCTCTGTGTGTGCTCCGTGAGAGTAAGTCAAGCCATGGAATAGCTGCAAAGAAGCCTGAGGTTTAAAAAAGGTCCCTGGGTTATTTCATGCTATTTTTTTTTAAAATGAAATTTGTCAGTTGCAGTGGTACAGATGATCAGCACAGGCATCGGCAACAAGGCAGAGCCATATTTCCTTTTACACTGCAGTACCTTTCTGAGAGCTCCATCCCTGAGGGATACAATGAACAGAATCAAACTCTTCTCTCTAAGATGATGGGAACAGCAGGAGCTGTAAGGTAACAAGTTGATACTAAATGTCCTTGAAAAGGAATCACTTCATGAGTTTCATCTTAACAAGTCAGTGTCCATGGAGACCATGGATAGAACAACAGTAGGTGGACCTTAAAGGCATTGGGACTTCTGCTAAGAAATGCAGCTGCTGACAGCTCTGATAAAATAGGATCTCTGGGAACAATACTCAACCTGAAGAAAGGACCTGAGGGTGCTGTTTGACAGTCAACTGAACATGAGACAGCAGTGTGCTCAGGTGGCCAAGGCCTGGAGCAGAAATAGTGTGGCCAACAGGAGCAGGGAAGTGATCATGCCCCTGTACTTGGCACTGGTAAGACTGCACCTCGAATACTGCATTCAGTTTTGGGCCCCTCTCTACAAGAAGGACATTGAGTCTCTGCAGCACATCTAGAGAAGAGCAATGAAGCTGGTGAAGGGCCTGGAGAACAAATTTCAAAAGCAGCAGTTGAGGGAACGGAGATTGTTCAGTCTGAAGAGGGGGCTGAAGAGGGGAAACCCTATTGCTACCTGCAAGTACTTGAGGTTGTAGAGAGGTGGATGTTGGTCTCTTCTCTCTTTTATCAAGTGATAGGACACGAGATAATGGCCTCAAGTTGTTCCAGCAGAGGTATAGATTGGATTTTAGAGAAATGTTCTTTACTGAAAGAGTGGTCAGGAATAGGCTGACCAGGATGGTGGTGGAGTCACTGTAGCTGGAGGTGCTCAAAACATATGTAGATTTGGCACTTCAGGACATGGTTAAACGGCCATGGTGGTGTTAGGTTGGCAATTGGGCTTGATGATCTTAGAGGTCTTCCCCAGCCAAAACAGTTCTATGATTCTATGAATTAGACTTTGAGGCCTGTGGTTTTTTGAGATCTACATTTTAAAGGTGAGCTAATTCAGAAGCCAGTTGTTTCCAAACCCTCAAAAGTTGGAGGGTTCAGCACCCACCAAAAAAGAAAAAATCTTCTCTCTCTCCCAAAAATATTAGCTCTTATAAAGCAGAAATTACAGATGGTATAATGCAACACAAATGGGGGTGGGAGTAGGGGTGGTAGGGTGGTGATGAGTGGGAGCAAATAAATATTTTGCAGAATAAAAAATCTCATCAAGTCTGGCCTTACATGTATGTTAGTGTATCTCTGTAGATCTTTGTAGATATTAAATGCAGTTAGGAGTGCAAAAAACAAGCAACCAAATGCATGCAACAGAGCTTCACTCTCACATCATGCTGTCAGAAAGGGCAAGCACATGCAAAGGTCAGATAATGAAGCAGCTGAAGTTGTGAAACTCCTGTAACTTGAAACCAAGTTTATGTATCTAAACTTCTGAAATCTGGCCAAATCTAAGCTTGTAGAAACCTAAATGAGTAGATGAGGATTTTTCCACGTCTGAAAAGAGATTGACAAAGCCCTTCTGCTAAATATTAAGGTTCCCCAGTGTTAACATGCCCATGTTTTCCACTTAAATTGAGAATTAGGTGTCCCTGCTCATGGCAGGGGGTTGGAACTAGACGATCCTTGAGGTCCCTTCCAACCTTACCATTCTATGATTCTATGATTCTATGATTCAAGTGTGTAGTGGATTCACATGCTGGGGCCTGTCAAACACTTTGCTCTCTCTGTAATCCACAGAAGGATTCAGAGCCGTGGCCTCTAGTCATAATGCCAACTGTAAAAGTTATTTTGTTACTTTTGCTTTCTGCTTTGTTAAAGTCATGAAGGTGTCCAATTTCTGAGATGTCTTCACCTACAGATACAAGATAATCAGTAATGACTGCCACAGAACAAGGACGCAGATTGGTGGAGAGAATTGTTTTCTTCCCCTGCTGAGCAAGGAATGTTTCCAGAAGTCAGTGAAAGTAATAAAGAATTGTGGAATCACAGAACGGAAGGGACCTGCAAAGGTCATCTAGTCCAACGCCCCTGCAGGCAGCAGGGACATCCTCAACTAGATCAGGTTGCCCAGAGCCCTGTCAAGCCTCACTTTGAATATCTTTTATTGCTCTCTACAGCTATCTGAAAGGAGGTGGTAGCCAGGTGGGGGTTGGTCTCTTCTGCACCCAGTGACAGAACAAGAGGACACAGACTCAAATTGCACCAGGGCTGTTCAGGCTGGATGTTAGGAAGAAGTTCTCCAAAGCAAGAGTGATTGGTGTTGGAATGGGCTGCCCGGGGAGGTGGTGGAGTCACCATCCCTGAAGGTGTTTAAAAGGAGGCTGGATGAGGCACTTGGTGCCATGGTTTGGTTAATTAGAAGGTGTTAGGTGATAGGTTGGACGTAGTGATCTCTAAGGTCTTTTCCAACCTGTTTAATTCTGCGATTCTGTGAGTAGGTCAAAGTACACTTAGGGTAGTTTCTAAACAACCTCTCCACAGTCTAAGCAAAACAATTATGTTATGAATTGGAGGTACTATTGTGATCCCTCTTATGTTAAAGAGCCTTCAGACCTGCTCCCTAAGTGACAAAATTAGCTTCAGAAAAAAACCTGAGAGTCTTGAAGGACCTGTGAGTGGGAGCACTGAGTGAAGGCGGTGCCAAAGAGAAACAAATGTAAGAACAAGCATTGTACTTCAGTCAAACTTTCCTCCTCCCGCCATGTGGGGGGCATTTTGTGAAAAGAACATCTCTGTAGGTGGGATTTTTTTAGGCCCCCCCAAGCCCACACAGTCTGTGTTTAAAAATATCAGCTGTTTCTTTAGGCAAAAAGAGAAGTATTTGTGTCACTAAAGAAGGTGGGTAAAGACTGTTGGTAGCAGAGCAGATTTTGGAGCCATGACGCAGCAATCTGGATTAAGTGTAACAGTTGTTCTGCTGGCTGTGTTAGTGGAGTGCTTTCTGCAGTGAGCAGCTTCAACCCTTGCTCTAAATCTCAGGGATCCCAGGGTGGTTGGAGCAGCAACATCTTCCGTAATTAATTGCATGTGTAAAGCAGTCCATCTGGGAGGTCTGTGATTACTTAGCCTGTATGTTACCCAAAGACATTACAATATCAATAGCACTACTAATTTTAATTAAAACTTTGAACTGTCTGCCTGCTGAAATATTCATTATTATCACTTGATTACGTTGTTTTGTAATCTTCTGCACTCTCTCTTCATTACTGATTGTCAAGGCTATGCGAAAGGATGACATTTCAAAGCACATGCATCTTCCATAAGGGCAACAGTCTACAGAGGTGTGTTTTCATTTTGTTTCAAAGAGACAAAAATCACAGAATCACAGAATTAACCAGGTTGGAAAAGGCCTTTGAGGTCATTGAGTCCAACCTATCATCTAACATTACCTAATCAACTAAACCATGGCACTGAGTGCCTCATCCAGCCTCCTTTTATACACCTTCAGGGATGGTGACTCCACCACCTCCCTGGGCAGCCCATTCCAATGCCAATCACTCTTTCTGTGAAGAACTTCATTCTAACATCCAGCCTGAACCTGCCCTGGCACAGTTTGAGACTGTGTCCTCTTGCTCTGTCACTGGGTGCCTGGGAGAAGAGACCAACCACACCTAGGTACAACCTCCTTTCAGGCAGTAGTAGAGAGCGATAAGGTCTCTTCTGAAGTGATAATCTTCCCCTCCTCAAGGTCTCTTTAATACATGGAACAAGCCCACTGTTGTGACCTCAGTCCTGCAGTTCCACTGAGCTCTAAAATGCTGACTGAAATTGAAGGCTCATGCAGGGATTTGTTCATTTATCTTTTACCTTTTCTCTCTAGATTTTTTCATACAGATCCACCTGATAAATAGGAGATCGAGATTCTCATATATCCCAAGCAGACTCAGTCTATGTCACAGTTAGTACTCATAGTCCAAGAAAGTTGATCAGAGGGCTGGAGCACCTCTCCTATGTGGATAGACTGAGGGAGTTGGGGCTTTTCAGTTTGGAGAGGATAAGGCTCCCAGGTGACCTTATTGTGGTCTTTCAGTATCTTAAGGGGGCTACAAGAAAGCTGGGGAGGGACTTTCTAGGATGTCAGGTAGTGATAGTACTGGGAGGAATGGAACAAAGCTAGAAATGTGGAGATTCAGACTGGATGTTAGAAAGAAGTTCTTCACCATGAGGGTGGTGAGACCCTGGAACAGGTTGTTCATGGAGGTGGTGGAAGCCTTGTCCCTGGAGGTGTTTAAGGCCAGGCTTGATGAGGCTCTGGACAGCCTGATCTAGTATGAGGTGTCCCTGTCCATGGCAGGGAGATTGGAACTCGATGATCCTTGTGGTCCGTTCCAACCCTGAATGATTCTATGTCTCTATGATTCTATAAAGATGTGGAAGTGTTAGAGCAAAGGAATGACACCTTAGGAAGCACTGTATGGTGTGAGCTTCCACCTACACCACTTCAAAGAACTCCATAAAATAACTAAATATCTATATTGTCAACATTGTTGATTAAAGACAGAACAACAGGATATATATATGAAATATTATATGAAGGTATTATATGTGAATATGTAATATGAAAGTATTTCCTTACAAAAAGAAAAATAAGAAATACATCCAGGATGCACATTCAAGTGCAAGGAAATCAGTCATACAACTCCTGTTTCTGCTAGCAAATGATAAAAAGTTGTCTCCAGTTTTGTGGATAAATAGGTTGAATATGTTTTAATGGACATCTCATAGCTCCACCAGTTAAGCCCTTGGAATTGACTTGACTTGACTTGACAGGGAGAGCCGTGAGGATGGTTGGGGGACTTGAGTATCTCCCCTATAGAGAGAGACTGAGAGCCCTGGGGCTGTTTAGTCTGAAGAAGAGAAGGCTGAGAGGAGATCTGAGCAATGCGTACAGATATCTGAAGGGTGGGTGTCAAGTGGAGGGGGCCAAGCTCTTTTTGGTGGTCAGCAGCAATAAGCCAAGGAGCTACAAATTGGAACATAGAAGGTTTCACCTCAACAGGAGGAGAAACTCCTTTACGGGGAGGGTGACAGAACACTGGAACAGTCTGCCCAGAGAGGTTGTGGAGTCTCCTTCTCCACAGACTTTCAAAATCCGCCCGGATGCATTCCTGTGTGAACTACCCTAGGGGATCCTGCCTTAAGAGGGGGGTTGGACTGGATGACCTCTGGAGGTCCCATCCAACATCTAAGGTTCTGTGATTCTGTGACTCTATTTTATTTTATTTCCTTTCATTTTAAGAAGCCAGGTGATTCACTTAGACTGCAATGGCAGAATAATTGATAATTCAATTTCATATAATTTTCCTTTAAACTGTGCAACATAAATAGAACACTCTCAGGTTGTCACCCAGAGTCCCTTAGAAGGGGGTCTTGTAATCTGAAACTCCACCTTCTGTGTCTCAACCCAAATGACTTAAAATGGGGTTTTGTAACCTGAAATTCCACTTTCTATGTCTCAACCAGAATGTTATTGACTTCAGCTGAACAGTTGTGCATCATATCTATTGTGTTTCTATCAGTAGCCTAAAGCCTCATTTTCCAAAAGTTCTCCAATCTCTTTCTTCAGGTTCTTTTTTTTTTTTTTTCTCAAAAAATTCTCCTCTCAAGACTCATCTATCAGAATGGACGAAGGAGTTTCAGTGGGTTCTGTCAGGCATCAGAAATTATTTTAAGAAGCTAAACAGTTTTTGAACTAGAATCATGGGAAAATTTTAATGCCTGTGGTCTATGACTAGCAAAAATACAGCACTCCATGGGCATTATACAACAGATCCTAAGCAATCTAGGCAGTCACACAAACCTAAAACTTCAACATTAATGGAGTGAGAAAAACGTTGTGAATAACTACTACCAATAAATAGTAGCTCCTTTGGAAGGAAGAGCAACCTCAAAACCAGAAATAAAACATGCTGATGCTCACAGACCACAGAAAGTAAGAATGAGTTTGCCAGCACTGCAACAAATTGTGTAGCAGCTGATACTTTTATATATACTGTTTAAAAATAACCACCCCTGTTTCTTTGTCTCATCAGTAATTTTATTGCTTTAATTGTAATCAGCTTGATAGCAGTTATTTCCACAGTGACCTGTGCAACAAAATATTAGGAAGATGGGTTTGCAGACTATTAAAGAGATAATTTAAAAGAGAATTGTCGACTGCAATAGCTATGATATATAATATTCACAGACTCAACAACTATAAGGCCTTAAGAGATGATCTGTGATCATCTGCATCACATCATGCTGCACCAGGGCTTCTCTCAGTGGAAGAATCTTTCTTGCATCTAGTGGGGAGGAACAACCACAGACACCAGTACAGGCTGGGGGCTGCCCTGCTGGAAAGCAGCTCTGTGGGGAAAGACCTTGGAGTGCTGGTGGACAGCAAGTTCTGCATGTGCCCTTGTGGCAAAGAGAGACAATGACATCCTGGGATGCATCAGGAAAAGTGTGGTCAGCAGGTCTAGGGAGGTTCTGCTTCTCCTCTACTCTGCCCTACTGAGACCATACCTGGAAAACTGTGCCCAGTTTTGGGCTCCCCAGCTCAGGAGAGACAGGGACCTGCTGGAGAGAGTCCAGTGGAGAGTCATGAGGATGACTGGGGGACTTGAGCTTCTCCCCTATGAACTGTACTCCAGGTGGGGTCTCAGGAGAGCAGAGTAAAGAGGCAAAATCCCCTCCCTTGCCCTGCTGCACACACTGCTCTTGCTGCAGCCCAGCACACGGTTGCTGTCTGGGCTGCATGTGCACACTGCAGGCTCATATTGAGCTTTTCATCAACCCAGACCCCCCCGGTCCTCTTCCTCAGGGCTGGAGTACTGCATGCAGTTCTGGAGCCCCTAACACAAGAAGGACATGGAACTGTTGGAGTGAGTCCAGCGGAGGCCACAAAGATGCTCAGAGGGCTGCAACATCTCTGCTATGAGGACAGGCTGAGAGAGTTTGGGCTCTGCAGCCTGGAGAAGACTTCCAGGAGACTTTGGCATAGCCTTCCAGTATCTGAAGTGGGCTACAGGAGGGCTGGAGAGGGACTATTTACAAGTCTTACAACAACAGGACAAGGAGTAATGTGTTTGAACTGGCAGATGGAAGATTTAACCTGGATGTTAGGAAGAAGTTCTTTCCAGTGAGGGTGATGAGACACTGGAACAGGTTTCCCAAGGAGGTTGTGGCTGCTCCCTGCCTGGAGGTGTTCAAGGCCAGGTTGGATGAGTCCTTGAGCAGCCTGTCCTAGTGGGAGGTGTCCCTGCCTATGGCGTGGGGTTGGAACTGAAAGAGTTTTGAGGTCCCTTCCAACCTAAACCATTCTGTGATTCTATGATTGCATGCTATAAGCACCGGTTCATGCTTGCCATCCCCTCCAGGTGTCTAGGTCTGTAAGGCAGCCAGTTTAGAACAGCTGTAAGTGCATGGATGGGATACTCCTCCCCATCCTCTCTAGGGTAGTCAGGACTTTTCCAGATTTGGTGTGTCAAAATAAGGCACTCACAGTAATTTCTCCGTTTTGAACACCATCTGTGAGGACTGAGAAGAATTATAATTTATATAATAATTGTTGCTGAAAATGGAGGAAGCCTATTAAAAGGAGATTAAAAGCTATGGGCAAAATGACAAAACAATTGCAGTTGGTATGGTAACCATTAAAAGAGAGTCAGAGATAGCAACTCTAGTCTATCAAAAGTCTTTGAAAAGGCCAAATAAAATCATATGTTGGTATCTAGGAAAGAGCAGGAATTAGGACTAATTAAAGGCACAGCTGGAATAAAGAATAAGATTTAGAATAAGCTGCTGAGGGTAAAACCAAACAAATAAACCACTTAATTTTTTTCCTAGGTTGATTAAAATGAAGAAGTTTACCAGAGAGGTTGCAGGATAGAGATTCTCAGGGTGTAAAGGAAATGCTCAGAGGCAGTCTATGGTAGAAAAAGCCAAATGGTTTACTTGCCTTGATATTCTCTTGAAGATGACATGTGGAAGTCTTTACAAAGAAAGAGCATGAGAAATCATCTTGAAATGAAGTGTCAAGCTAGATTTACCAAATGAAAAAGGTTTCAGACAAACAGATGTATAACAATAAATGAAAGAGCCATCTGGGATATTCTTCCAAGAATTTGTACATAACTCTAAAATGAAATTGTGAATCAATCACAGAAATAGACAAAGTAGTGTAGCTGCCCGAGTATTTTCTACTATTAGAGGACTATAAAGTGGCAGGTGACAAAGGAAATGTGGATAGAGCATAGAATAGACTTTGTTTTTTCTCCTGTTTTCCTATCTTTCTAAAAGTATAATAAACAAATAGGCCTTCGGTATCTTAAGAGGGCCTACAAGAAAGCTGGGAAGGGACTTTTTAGGATCTCAGCTAGTGATAGGACTAGGAGGGATGGAACAAAGCTAGAAATGGGGAGATTCAGACTGGATGTTAGGAAGAAGTTCATCAGCATGAGAGTGGTGAGACCCTGGAATGGATTGCCCAGGGAGGTGGTTGTGGCCCAATCCCTGGAGGTGTTTAAGGCCAGGTTGGATGAGGGTCTGGACAGCCTGATCTAGTGTGAGCTGTCCCTGCCTATGGCAGGGGGGATTGGAACTGGTTCATCCCTGTGGTCCCTTCCAACCCTAACTGATTCTACGATTCTTAATAAATAGAATTCAAGAATGCAATCTTTCTTGTATAGCTACAGGAATATGACACATGGCATAGAACTACTAGGGTTTTCATACAGGGAAGTGGACAGGCTGGAGAGGAGGGCCCAGGCCAACCTCACAAAATTCAACAAGGCCAAGTGCAAGGTCCTGCACCTGGGTCAGAGCAATCCCAAGCAAATCCAGGCTGGGTGGTGAATGGCTNGTTCTGGAGCCCCCAACACAAGAAGGACATGGAACTGTTGGAGAAAGTCCAGAGGAGGCCACAAAGATGCTCAGAGGGCTGCAACATCTCTGCTATGAGGACAGGCTGAGAGAGTTTGGGCTCTGCAGCCTGGAGAAGAGAAGGCTTCCAGGAGACCTTGGCATAGCTTTCCAGTATCTGAAGGGGGCTACAGGAGGGCTGGAGAGGGACTATTTACAAGTCTTGCAATGACAGGACAAGGGACAATGGGTTTAAACTGACAGAGGGGAGATTTAAACTGGATGTTAGGAAGAAGTTCTTTCCAGTGAGGGTGGTGAGACACTGGAACAGGTTTCCCAAGGAGGTTGTGGTTGCTCCCTGCCTGGAGGTGTTCAAGGCCAGGTTGGATGAGGCCTTGAGTGACCTGCTCCAGTGGGAAGTGTCCCTGCCTATAGCAGGGGTTTGGAACTAGATGAGCTTTGAAGTCCCTTCCAACCTAAACTGTTCTATGATTCTATAAGTCACACCTCACAAATAGCATCCAGTTCTTTGAAGGAGTCAGTAAAATAGGAATATCATTACCATGTTGGTCTACTTGGATTTTCAAACAGCTTTTGACATGATCCCTCATCAAAAAGGTTTAAGTAAACTAAGCTGCCTTGAGATAAAAGATAAATGTCTCTTGTGGTTTAATGAAAGCAAATATGATAGGAAATGCAGAGATGGGAAAATGCGATTATGTGATTATGTGAAAGGAAGCGAAAGATACAGATACGAAAAGGCATTATGATGGAAGTTGCTGTTTGGAAAGTTTAACTATTCAGTATATTCATACATGACCCAGAAAAAAAAGTAGATACAGGGTGACAAATTTTGCTGTTGATGTGATATTATTCAAGGATTTCAGCTCTCAAATTGACTGTGAAGTGCTGCAGGAGGATTTGATATGATACTGAATGACTGGACAGTAAAGTGGAAGATGGAATTCAAGGTCAATATACGCAAAGAGATGCACATGGAGAAACACATCCTTAAGTATATATACTGAATGATGGGTCCTAAATTAGGCATTGCTTCTCATGAGGGAGATCTTAAAACCACTGCAGCTGGTGCTACTAAACTATCAGTTAAATGTGCAACGGGGGTCAGAAGAGAAAAAAGTATGAGAAGAAAAGCTAGGGAATGAAACAAAAGATAAAGATATCATTTTACCACTGTGTAAATGTGTGGGGCACTGCATTTTAAACAGTGTATGCAGTTCTGTAAGTTTCTTGAAAAAGGGAAAGTGGAAATAAAAAAAGTTCAGGGGAATGTAATCACAGAGGTGGAATGGCTGCTTTCCAGGGAAAACTTGCACAACTTGGAGAAGAGATGACTCAAGGTGCTGTGATAGATATAGATACAGATATATAGATATAGATTAGATATATATATACATATAGATATATTAACTAAGATGTGATATTTATATAAAATACATTTTATATATATAAAAATATACATTATATATATATAAAGTAATAAATGTCACAGAGAAGATATATGGAGAACATTTATTCCATTGTTTTCATGTCACAGTATATAAAGGGCATGAGGTAAAAGTAGCAGGTAAGGAGAGAAAATAAACAAAATGAAGTTCATTCTTACACCATGGGATTACAGAAATCCCATTTCAGGGGGGAAGTTGTGGTAGTCAGATGTAGAGATGAGCTTGAGACCTGCTGACAGTGTGAGCTATTAAATACCATGATGCATCTCATGAATTCCATCAGCTGGATGTTGCTAGGGTGAGACACAGGCAGAGATGCCACACAGTCCTTGCCTGGCCATTTTATGTGTCCCTAACCATCTTGTTAGCTGCAGCGGTCTCTGAGGGGATAGCAGAATCACAGAATCACAGGAGGTTACAGATTGGAAGGGACCTCGAAAGGTCATCCAGTCTCACCCCCTGCCAGAGCAGGAGCACCTGTACCAGATCATACAGGAACACATCCAGGCAAGTTTTGAATATCTCCAGAGGGGGGAACTCCACAACCCCTCTGGGCAGCCTGTTCCAGTGTTTAGTCACCCTCACAGTGGAAAAAATAAATCTGATGTTTCCATGGAACTTCTTATTCCTCAGCTCCCATCCAATGCCCCTTGTCCTGGCATTGGACATCACCAACCAGATCCTAGCTCTGTCCTCTTGGCACTCACTCTTTTTACATTTTTACAAACATGAATGAGGTGGCCCCTCAGTCTCCTCTTCTCCAGGCTAAAGAGCCCCAGCTCCCTTAGCCTTTCCTCATAAGGAAGATTTTCCACTCCCTTCGTCATTTTTGCGGCTCTGTGCTGGATGCTCTCAAATAGTTCCCTGAGGTCCTTCTTGAACTGGGGGCCCCAGAACTGGACACAATATTCCAGATACAGCTTCCCGAGGGCAGAGTATATTGAGGGAGGTTCACCTTTATTCTCACCTGCTATAGCTAGTTTTCATTCCCTAATTCTCATTAATTATCTTCTTATACCAAGAAAATCCTTCCTTACTGGGCACTTAGCCTGCAGATGAAGATTGCCTGTCCTTACCATGAAGTGCTTACTTGAAGACCTTGTTAAAAGAGAGGTTTCCTGTTTTATGGATAAGGTAGTTTGACTCAGCAAGTTTATATACCTTGTCCAAAGTCACACAGAAAGGCTCTTGCAATGTGTGCGTAGTAAGATCACCTTTGTGCTCTAAATGTGATTAGGATATATGTCACAGATTTTAGTCTTCAGCATTCTTAGTTATCTGGGCCTTGCTTGGGTTCATTATTCTTAGTCATTTAGGACCATGGTCTTATTAATTATGCAGCAACTTTTTGTATTCCAGAGATTTAATTATGGAATATCAACTCATTAGAGACAACAAAACTGATCAAAATAAAGGATTATTTAATACACATAATTGAATCCTTAAGCTTTTAACCAAATTAAACATTGATTATTACTTAAGAGAAATGGAAAGCACTGTCACTTTAAGAGAGGAAAAAGCAGAGAGGGATAAAGGAAGACTTTTCATAGGCTAAGTGAAGGTGGTGATAGTGGAAAACTCACAGGTGTCCTCCAGTGGGAATAATCAGGAATGATGTCCTGATGCTGTCATGACAGGCATGTGTAAGTGTTCAAAATGGACATGACAGGGATGGCAACCCTTTCCAAGCTCAAACTACCTAAGTTCAAGCTGAAAATGAGGATTAGCCACTCCCAACATGTTTTACCCTTGTTGTGTGTTCAATGGCAGGTCAACTCTTAGAGAAATTATTTCATACCTGTCAGTATTTTGAATCACAGAGGAGGCAGATTGTGCTGCTGAAAAGGGTTCTTCCTGCAGTTTCTTAAACAAATAAACTGTTTAAATGATCACTTTTTATTTTCTACAACTGTTAATAATTTTCTGGGATAGAATCATAGAATGTCAGGGGCTGGAAGTGACCTTGAAAGATCATCTGGTCCATGACCCTGCCAGAGCAGGGTCACACTGGAATGCATTCAGACAGTTCTTGAGTATCTCCAGAGAGGGAGATTCCACAGCCTCCCTGGGCAGCCTGTTCCAGTGCTCTGTCACCCTCACAGTGAAAAAACTCTTCCTCAGGTTCACATGGAACCTCCTTTGCCTCAACTTCCACCCATTGCCCCTTGTCCTGTCACTGAGCATCACTGAGAAGAGCCTGGCTCCATCCTCCTGGAGGGTAGTGTTACCTTCTGGACATTACCTGAAGATGTTTCATTTAATAGGAGCAACATAGCATTTTTTTCTTCCACTTTCTCCTTTCTAACCCCTTTATTTGAATATGTGATTGCTGCAACCAGTTTGACTTACATTCCTCTCCCCTCCCTTGCCTTTTTCCTTTTTCTGTAGCAGATCCGTTGTAAGCTTCTTTCTAATCCCAACACTATCCTATCACTTTTACCTTTGTCTTGCTGGTGTGAGAGCAGAGTGTTCAGGCCTTCCATGATGCCAATGTGTCTTTTGTTTCTGTCCTCTTGTCTTCTGTCTTTTTTGCCTTTGAGCAATGCAGGTACCACTACACAATTGACACAGGTTAGGAATTTTGCACACATATATCAGAGCAGATCAAAGAAATATCAGGAGATCAAAGGAGAAATGAACAAGGCAATGTCCCAGGGCAGAGTGAGGGAAGAATATTTACATTTTAGCTTTTTTTATCCCTTTCAGCAAACCAATGAATGACATAGATGTCATCATGATATGCTTTTCACAGCCAATGATTTCAGGGGTTGGAACTAAATGATCCTTGAGGTCCCTTCCAACCTTACCATTCTATGAGTCTATGATTCTATGATTTCTCTCATTAAAATATTCCAATTAGCCTCAAACTAGGACAACAATCCCATTATCCCAAGAACCTCAGAGACCTAAGACAGGTCAGAACTTGACTGAAAGGGGCAGAGAACAATACATATTATTTCATTAAATAATCAACGTCTGTGATATGACTGCCCACAAAGTTCCAGTGCAATTAATGTTGCAGATTGACAGTGTGTTGAAAAACTCCTGAGGCAGGTGTCTGTGGGAATGCAAGAAGGAGAAATGTAAGAAAGAAAAATAATGAGCTGTGTAGAGAGTGAACAGCCTTGGTTCTCAGGAGTTGCAGGATACCTCCTCTGTGGGAGAGAAGTAGAGGAAGAGTTAACGGGCCAGGTGGCACAGGAAAACAAGAGATGAAAAGGCAGAGCCTGTTGTACATCATCTGTATTATGTTAATGCTCTGTCTGTGTTATAGTATAAGAAGTAGGCCTGTCTGTAATAAAGGGCAATTCTACTTTTGCCCCATGTTTCTCTACAGGTGTCCTTCCCCCAGAAACTCTGAGGGAAGAGCTGCATGGTAAATAAAAGTAGCTATTCCATACCCAAATCATATATTCCATTCTTTGGCTACTGAATTGTATCTCAGCAGTAAAAGCACAGAATATATGTTGTGAAAATGCCTTACTCTTAAGGTAATCACATGGAGTTCTGCACATTTCCGTACCTCCTTGGAGAAGCTATGGAGGAATGTGTGAGGTTTTAATGTCTTTAGAAAGCTCCTTGAGGGTATAATGCCACAATACTTGCTGTGGAGCTATCCAGATGCAGGATCATACTGATCTCACAGAGAAAAAACTGTCTGGCTGTGTGGGATGCACATCAGGTTCAGATCTCAGGAGGTGATTCTTCCTTTGCCAGTGGCACATGCATGTTTAAGAAGTCACACTGTGAGAGATACCTTTGTTGCACTGACTAACTGTCAGCCACACCTTGAGTATTGTGTTCAGTTTTGGGCACCTGCATACATGGAAGATGTGCTAGAACAGGTCCAGAGGAGGGCAGTGAAGCTGGGGAAGGGCCTGGAGAATAAATCTTATGAGGATAGACTGAGGAAGCTGGGGATGGTTAGTGTGAAAAAGAGGAGGGTGAGGGCAGACCTCATTGCTCTCTACAGCTAGTTGAAAGGATGCCATGGAGAGGCTGCTGCTGGGCTCCTCTCACAAATAATTAATGGTAGAACCAGAGGAAATGGTCTCAAGATGCCACTGGATAGATTTAGACTGGATATTAGGAAAAATGTTTTCTGACCAAGAGTGGTCAGGCATTGGTAAGGGGTTGCTCAGGGAGGTGGTTGACTCACCAACTCTGGATGTGTTTAAAAGTCATTTGGATGTGGTGCTTGGGCACATGGTTTTGGGTCTTTTCCAACCTGACTGCTTCTGTGATATTAGAGAAAGCTACCTTAAACCAGGACAGGAGGAAGCTCACCTGAAGGACCCACAGCAGGGTTGGGCCATCCTTAAGGAACTGGGACTGCAAGCCACCCTCACAGGGGCAGGGACACACTGATAAGGATCCATGATGGAGTGGAAGACAGTGAGAAGTGAGGATGGAGAAGGAGAGAGAGGAAGTAGGATGGAGGAACAGGAGGAGACCACTGTGCCGAGACAGCACCATCTTGGGCTGGCCACTGTCCCTCCAAAGGGAGGGACACCTTGAGTGCGTGTCCCTCCAAACGGAGGGACACTCTGAGTACTGTGTCCAGTTCTGGGCCCCTCAAATTTAGGAAAGATGTTGAGATGCTTGAATGTGTCCAGAGAAGGGCAGCAAGGCTGTTGAGGGGCCTGGAGCACAGCCCTGTGAGGAGAGGCTGAGGGAGCTGTGTGCAGCCTGGAGAAGAGGAGGCTCAGGGCAGACCTCATGGCTGTCTACAACTACCTGAAAGGAGGTTGTAGCCAGGTGGAGTTGGGTTCTTCTGCCAGGCACCCAGGGACAGAACAAGCAAACACAGTCTCAAGCTGCTCCAGGGGAGGTTTAGGATGGATGTTAGGAAGAAGTTCTTCACAGAAAGATTGACAATGGACTGGGCTGCCCAGGGAGGTGGTGAAACACACAATCTCAAGCTACGCCAGGGGAAGTTTAGGCTGGAGGTGAGGAGAAAGTTCTTGACTGAGAGAGTCATTGGCTACTGGAATGGGCCGGCCAGGGAGGTGGTGGAGTCACCGTCCCTGGAGGTGTTGAAGGTGGGTTTGGACTTTGGACGTGGCACTTGGTGCCGTGGTCTAGTCTTGAGGTCTGTGGTGATGGGTTGGACTTGATGATCTTTGAGGTCTCTTCCAACCCTGGTGATACTGCGAAATCACCATCCCTGGTGGTGTTTAAAAAGAGGCTGAATGAGGCACTTAGTGCCATGGTTTAGTTAATTAAAAGGTGCTAGGTGATAGGTTGGACTCGATGATGAGGGAGGTGATTCTGCCCCTTTACTCTGCTCTCGTCAGACCCCACCTGGAGTACTGTGTGCAGTTCTGGAA
>VWZE01001490.1:30014-56977 GCA_013396675.1 Eubucco bourcierii | reverse complement strand
TTTTTTTTTTTTTTTTTTTTTTTGGTGCTAGGTACAGATGCTAGATGCAAAACTTACACTGGTTAGAACTGGTTGGAACTCTGTGAGGAGTTCCAAAATCTGGAGGTCTGCCCTTTGTGCTGTCTGAATACCACCTTGCTGTGAGGCACAGAGAAAATAATGAGAGGAAGGTAGACAGAAAATGTGTGAGAAGGAATTAATGGTTTGATGTACACTGCATGCTCAAGAAGGCACTCCCCCTGAGAAGAGCAAACTTAACCACGTTCCTTAATTGACCATTTGCACTTAAAATGATTTATTTCCACTTTGTTACTAGTTGTATTGTGGCTTCCACTCTTGCACTGAGGGTTGGAATTAGGTCTGCCCCGAGTCTGTTAGCTTTTGCTGAACCAGCTGTTTTTAGGCTGTGTGTATGGGAGTGAGCCAATGAGATACAATAGGTATGAGCAGATAATGCAGAGAGGCAGGACCCCCTTGAAACTGGGACTGAACTGAATCAATTAGGGGGAATGTAGCCAAAACTGTGTCTTGTGACCTATTTTTTTTTTTTTTCACTTGCATTTCACCAAGCACAGAGATAGTCCAGGAGTTTTCTTCAAGTATTAATGAGCTCCTACCTTCCCCTACTTAAACTCTGAGAGGAAGGAAGCATCCCAATACACAAATACCAGCAGCCAAAGATTACCTAGATTATGCAAATGATATTTTTTATCCCTAGCAGGGTTGATTTTGGAACTCTGGCTGAAAGGTTATTCATGCTGGCACAGAGAATGCCACAGTACCTTACAGGCATTTGTTTTACACGGATGGGTTTGGGGTCTGCCCTGTAGGAAGGATTTGATATCTGTAGATACAGGTAGCCTGGAGAGTATCTGTAAAGGAGAGGTGAAGCATGGATATCCCTTTGGCAGGGGAAGCTGAAGAATACCTTTCACATTTGAGGACACTTGGGATGGACTTTTTGGCATCAGATGTCTCATAGTGCAGACTGCTTCAGAGTGAGTAAGCAATGAACACAACAAATACTAGTTTTAAAAAGACATTTATCACCGTGCAGGGATGTGATTGTTGGAGGGGAATTGTGAGACACAGAAATTTGGATGTATTCTGGAACTCATGTATGATGAGTCCCTTCTAGATCACATATCACAGCCTGGGGTAGAGACACCAGAACAAAAGGCATTTCTGTGTCCACAGAATGCCTGACCTTTATGGATTCCTTATTCTCTTTAGGGAAGGACAAAAGCAAGACTGAACACCTACCAAATGGTAGCAGCAGAATCCAGAAAGAAGTGAACTGGGGTTTCTTTTCAGTGTTGAGCAATTCAGATTCTTTTCTTGACCACAGATGTAAACCACAGAATACAGAGGGAATGAGACTTCCTAGCAACTGCCTGAAAACAGCCTCCCTAACCTTCCAAAGGGTATATTTTTTGTGAGGTGAGCTTCTGCTGACATCAGAGCTGAGTAAATACTCTCCTGTTGATAGGCACCCACTTTCGTTTTTCCTTGCAGCAATGGAGACTGACAAGGGATGAGCTGGCAGGACAAGATCCATCTAGATTGAGAAGAATTAAGCAGGCAGTTTGCTGAGCTGCTCTGTGTATGTCATGTTCTTCCTCCTGCATTTTACTGATGTCTTAAATATCCCTCCTGCCAGAAATAAGATATGCAAACTCACAGCAGAAAATGTTGAAGTATCTTTTCTGAAGCCATAGAAAAATGTGAGTATAGTTTGATGCAAATTAAAAATGGTGATTCTTCTGACAAAATGATACTGGGCTAAGATAGTCATAAATTCATAGAATACCAGGTTGGAAGGGACCTCAAGGATCATCCACTCCAACCTTTCAGGGTAAGAATATAGTTGAAATGAAATGGTCCAGCACCTTGTTGAGCTGGGCCTTGAAACTGGCTAATGTAAGGAATCCACCACCTCCCCAGGCAGCTTATTCCAGTGTCTGTTAGTTACAGCCAGCCCTGTGGTAGCATTGTGCATTTACTTTATGTTTTTTCCTAGGTTACAATATATGATTTTATCAATCTCTTGGTGCCCATGAGAAGGATGTTTGTTATTAAAGTCCACTAATTAAACACATCCTTTTAAAAGGTCCTTAATTTCGGAAAATCACTCCATTAAAACTTCAACCAAGTGAGTCATCCAAATGGCATTCTGCAAGCGGTTGCTTCTGTGTCTCTTCCTATGGTCACAGAGTAATAGAATAGAATCATAAAATGGTTTAGATTGGAAGTGACTTCAAAGATCATCCAGTTCCAACCCCACGTCATAGGCAGGGACACCTCCCACTAGTACAGGTTATTCAAGGACTCATCCAACCTGGCCTTGAACACATCCAGGAAGGGAGCAACCAGAACCTCCCTGGGCAACCTGTTCCAGTGCCTCACCACCCTCACTGTAAAGAACTTCCTCCTAACATCCAGTTTAAATCTCCCCTCTGCCAGTTTAAACCCATTACTCCTTGTCCTGTCATTATAAGACCTCATAAATAGTCCCTTCCCAGGCCTCCTGTAGCCCCCTTCATATACTGGAAGGCTACTCCGAGGTCTCCTGGAAGTTTTTTCTCCAGGCAGCAAACCCCCAACTCTTGTAGCCTTTCCTCATAGCAGAGTTGCTGCAGCCCTCTGATCAGGGATGCCCACACCTTTGGCTTGAACTGAGGGTGTTTCTTTCTTCTTACCTTTTGGAAAGGCAATTCCTTTGCCAAGGAATGTATTCCCCAGCTGTGGACAAATGGAAATCTGAACTGGCCCTCTGAATGCATTTAAAAGTTGCACAGGAGGGAAAAAAGAAAAAGCTAACAACCCGTGGAAAGACTTCTGATATCATGAAAGTACAAATCACAAATTTTCAAGAGGTGGAGTAGGTCAGAGCAATTACTGATGAAATTCAAAACATTGTAGAGGACTTCTGAAAGAGGTCAAGAATTGCAAGACAGAAATAATCTTCTACCCATTCCTTTTCTGTCACATAGATTGTGCTCCTTGTATCCCTTGCCCAGCACTATATATCCTCACATTGTCATCTTCGATGGAGTTTCAAAGCTTAAATTTCTCTTTCCACCCAGCGCCCAGACTTTCTCCTCTGTTATTTTTGCTGTAATTGTTATGGTGTCAGGTGTGTCTTAAGCTGAAGTCTTAAAAGTGTTGGTACACACATTTGGTATTTATACAGCTTTTAAAAGGGTTGTTTTTTTTTAATTGACTGGTTGTCAATTAATTTCAGCCCAGAAATGGAAGGGACATTATTGCAGCAGCCTTGGCTTCTCAGATTGGGCATTAGGAAAAAAGTTTTTTCATGGAGAGAGTGGTCAGGGACTGGAATGAGCTGCCCAGGGAGATGATTGAGTCATCCACCCTGGATGTGTTTAAGGGTCGTTTGGATGTGGTGCTTGGGCATATGGTTTAAGGTGAATCCTGTAGGGTAGAGTTATAGCATATATACTTGGTGACCCTGAGGGTCTTTTCCAACCTGGATTTTTCTGTGATTTTGTGATTCCTCTTGTGTCGAGATTTTGGAAATGACAGATGGAGTTACCTTTTAAAGCATACCTGTGGTTAGAAATGAACTCTAGATCTTTGTGGCTTGGATTATCTAGTCTGCCACATAAAAACTAAGAGCATCTTAAGTTCTTTATGGAAGCAGTTCAGTTAAGAAAGAGGACACAGATCAAACCAGCTGCATATTTATAATGTGACTGAACCCTGCCCCATTATCAAAAGGCAACTTTTAATAGCCTTTAAAGGAAGATGATGTGTTTTCTTTCAGCTTTGGTCATTTAGAAGGTGTATGGAAGATTTCTTTCCCCCTGCAAGCCCACATTATGTAGTCTTGGGTTGGTTTTATTTTTTATTATTTTCATTTTTAAAAAATCCAATCTGTCTGTGTCAGAAGTTCAGCAGTAAGTCTGCTTCTCTGTATGAGGGAAATTGTTTTCTACTAGCTGATGACCTCAGCATAGCAGTTTCTTTTCCAGCATATCAAAGCTCACAGTCAGACTTGCTGCAGCAAGTGCAATTTTGAGTGGCTTTACGACACACAAAGACCCTCTTTGGCATTCATACTGTGCTTCACTATTGTTTACAAGCTAGCAGTGAATTATTTATGGAAGTTGCTGGAGATATGACTTTCTTTTTGCCCAAAAGCTGTATTTTATCTTGTGGTGAAATTTTATGTGAAAGATATTTTGGGGGTTTATGGCCTTTTTACATTTATTTGACAGGTTTTATGGTACCTCTCCCTTGTTTCCAACTTTATTGCCATTAAAACTTGTCTCTGAAAATTATTATTAAATGCAGTGTGGCTTTACCCTGGTTGATGAATTTTCTATTTACATTACTGTTTTTGGGTGATTTCAAATGAGATTGTAGTGAACAAATTAAAACATGAATATTCTTAGCAAAGGAGCAGATATCTTGTCAGCCTGGAGAACAGAAGGCTCTGAGGAGAACTAATAACAACCTTCCAGCACCTGAAGGGACCTACAAGAAGGATGGAGAGAGACTGTTTACAAAGACCCGGAGTGATAAGACGAGGTGCAATGGCTTCAAACTAGAGAAGAGGAGATTTAGACTGGAAGTCAGAAACAAGTTCTTTACTACAAGGCTGCTGGAACACTGGAACAGGTTGCCTAGGGAGGTGGTTGGGGCCCCATTTCTGGAGATATACAAGGTGAGCCTCAACAGGGCTCTGGTCAACCTGATCTAGTTGAGCATGTCCCTGCTGACTGCAGGGGGGTTGGACAAGATGACCTTTGGAGGTCCTTTCCAACTCAGACCATTCTGTGATTCTTCAAATAGAGCTTAAGATCATTGGTTCCTATGCAAAGCACATACCTTAAACATGGGGCCGACCACTTTACAAATACTCATGCTATTAAAGTCCACTAATTAAATACATCCTCTTAAAGTGTTCTTCATTTTGGAGCTTTTTCTGCAATCCCTCTGCTAAAACATCAATCAGGTGAGTCATCCAAATGGCACTCTGCAAGCAATTACTCCTGTGTCTCTTCCTGTGATGACCACACCTTTACCTTCACTGTTTGAAAGGAAGATATTTCTTTCTTCCTCCCTTTTGAAAAGGCAATTCCTTTGCAAAGCACAAACCTTAAACCAAGGTCCAGCTATACTTCACTTTACAAATACTTATGTTATAGCATCAGCCAACAGTTGCATTGGCATGAAGCCAAACTGTTGATAGGGACCAATGTTTAAAGTGACTGACCTTTTGCTCTCTTTTATGGATACTGCAAAATTAAAGGCAGGCTGAGTTATAGCACTTTGACCAAACTGGCCTAAAAAAATGGCATACAATTTCAGATCTCTAGGACTGAACTGCAGTCTGATTTTTAAATTTTTTCCCCCCCCCCAACTTAACAAGAAAAGGACAGCTGCATCCATTGTCACATTTCTCTTAAGAAGTTATTTGGACTTCTTTCCATGAATGCCAGACTCAGAAGCAGTTTAGTTCAGGAACTGGAGTAAAACCAGATGATGGTAGTCAAAACTGACTGAGAAAGACCTTTCTTCCCTAGGTTCGTCAGCTGAAGTGCTCTTCAGATGATAGTAGTGCCTAAACGTTGCAATTAAGTCCTCTGCCAAAGGCACATTTAGCAACCTCTCCATCTCTGAAGTTCACACTTAAACATATGTGTGTCATTTGGCATCAACTGAAAATGCAAATTTCAGCCTTGTGTCTCAATCTTTCTGATTGAATTAAAGACCTGGAATGCTTATTTATGTGCATTTAGAGTCTGAAGTCCTAAGAAAATAGATATCCTCTGGATTTGCTGCAATACTCAGTGGCTGTCCTGCTGTTATTTTGCATGGCTCTTAAAAGTTTTTCAGAGAGAAGCAAAAGTGCATGGAAGGTTATGTCTCATGGTCTAGAAGCTAAGGTACTCTAAGATGGAAATACCAGATTATAGGCATTTATGTAACTATTTTTGCAATGGTTGACTTGGTGGTGGTGCAACTTGCACATCAGATGTTGCATTCATTTCACTTTAGCTTCACTTGTCTATGGTTAAAATGTGCAGAAAGAAGACAATAATCCTATCTCCTCCTCTTCTATTTGGCCCTGGGGAGGCCACATCTGGAATACTGTGTCCAGTTCTGGACTCCTCAGTTCGAGAAGGACAGGGAACTGTTTGATAGAGTCCAGTGCAGAGGCACAAAGATGACCAAGGGAGTGGAACATCTCTCTTATGAGGAGAGACTGAAGGAGCTGTGACTCTACTTCTTGGAGAGGAGGAAACTAAGGGGTGACCTCATTCATGTTTATAAAGATGTGCAGGATGAGTGCCAAGAGGGCAGAGCCAGGTTCTGCTGGGTGATACCAGGACAAGGGTCAATAGATAGGAGTTGATGCACAGGAAGTTCCAGGGAAACATGAGGGAAACAATCTTCACTGTGAGGGTCCCAGAGCCCTGGAACAGGCTGCTGAGGGGAGTTGTGGACTCTCCCTCTCTGGAGATATTCAAAACCTGCCTGGATGCATTCCTGTGTGATCTGCTCTATGTGCTCCTGCTCTGGTAGAGGGGTTAGACTGGCTGATCTTATGAGGCCACTTCCAATCCCTACCCTTCTGTGACTCTGTGATTCTCTGATCTTGAATACCATTGAAAATACTATGGTGAAAAATAGGCAATCCTGGACACTGAAATTAACTTGGCTCCAAGGCATCCACTGCTCTGAGTAGCACTGGAGCTTTCACAGTGAAAAAGAGCCACAATCTGTTCTTGGTTGAGTGCACCAAATTTCTTTGGGGTTGGTGTGGCTTTTTGTCTTAGAGATGTGCAGGAAGTGTTTTAAATGCACAACATGGAATTTGAGGAAGTGGGCAAGGCCATTAAGAATCTGTTTTGTTTCATTATAAGAGAGTTGGTTTAGCACTGAATGCCTCAAGGTATGCTATTTTTAGTGCCAGCTTTCCTCTTAAGGGTTAAGTATTTTTGTTGGCTGCTTCTTGTTTCTCTTCTCTGGGGAAATATGTGATCTTATGAAACACATCATGACTGCCAAATTTTAATCTGAAGGGCTCAGCTGAGTTGACTAAACACTGGCATTTAGTTTCATTTGAGATGCCACAGGGCATCCCTGACATCTGAATGAGGATGACAGATATTACACAAGAAAGAAAGGAGGTAGATGTGCTGCTGGTATAACAGCTAACAGCCAGCCAGGGTACTCCAGAACATTGCAAATGACATTTTCAGTCTATGCTTAGGATGTGAATCATGCCCTAATTTCCTTCTGTGGTTTCCTCTGACTGTCCAGGTGTGGTACTGAGGCAAAAGATATTGGGATCAGCTTCTCTGCTTACTCTTGCTGTAACAGAGAACAATGGAGGAAGGACACTTCTCATTTTTTTGGTCACAATAGTGGCAACTTCCTTTTTGAATTACTAATGTCTTGTACTTACATTCAGCCTTAAACATTTCTATAAGCAGGGACTGACTTTTATAGATAGGCTGTGGGCATAGGTCTTGGCAACAATACAGATATTCCCAGGCCAGGACAAGCTCAGCTGTACAGGACAATGAGTGTATTTGTCTCTAGAAGAGGAGACCTCCCTCCTGCTTATTTTCTTCCCCCGCCTCCCCCTCCTACTCACACAGCACAGCAATGAGAACTTTGTCTTGATCTCAGTAGTTAAAGCATGGCATTTCATAAAAATCCAGTGCATATTTGACTGACATTTAAAAATTTGCTTCTAAATCAAGGCTTCCCCACTCAGTCAACCACCCACAGAATGACATTTCAGAAGTAAAAGCATAGCATCTCTGCAGATCTGTCTCTCATTACTGAAGCATGTCTATGTCTCCAAGATAATTAAAACCTTAACCGTGAACTGTGGTCCTACAGGACAAGAAAGACCTTATCTTTCAAAACCTGAAAGACTTTGGAACCTGCAAAAAGCAGATAGAATTCAGTCAGTGACTGCAAGACCTATTTTCTGCCTGTGTTAGGAATCGATGTAAAGACAGGATGGAGCAAGGAGTAAGGCTTACTGGCCCTCAAGGGAAGCTTTCGTGCTTGATATACCAATGTTCTACATGCAGAGCTTCCATCAAACACAGTTTCTATTCAGAGCTGTGTGTAAGAGGTAGGTATTGGACAGAGATGGACCCAGCCAAATACTGCCACCAAAATCACCAGCTGGGGATAAAACAAAATGAAGATAAAAAAGTCAGGCAACTAATAGCTTCAAAGAAATTTGGGATATCTTGGGAAGCTGTCTATTAATTCCCTAATGAGCCAAATGATTCTTTAATTTCAGCCAGTTTTTGACATATCACTGCTGTTCCTACTATTGCTTCTACTACTTCTACTACTATTCAAACAACTATATACCTAAGTAGATGTATTCCTGGTTTAACTCATTTGCTTTTGAATACCTGTATTCGTTGCTTCAGTGATGCAGTCTGCGGTCTTAGAACCTCCCTAGAGACTAACAGTAAAAAGTAGCCCTGTGTCTTTAACTGGGAAGCCGATGCTCCTGTTCAAACCATTGTCTGTTGCTTTCCTCTTCCAGACATCCACTGAAGAGCAGTGTTGGCTAAAGCTGAGTTCTTTAAATTCAGCAGACAACCTTCTCACACCTGTGTCCTACTTGCCCGTTCTGTCTAACCCTCTCATACAGATGTCCTTTATGTGACAGTTGCACATTAAAAACAATGTGAGGCTAGCTCAGAGGCATTCTGAAAGTAACCCCTGTCTGAATGACAGATGCCTGTGTTGTACTTCTGTTTTGTTTCTCCAGCACAAATGCCTACAGATCTGATCTTTTCACATACAGCTTTACAGAAATGTAAGTTAGAACAAGATCAGTTAGGAGACCTTCTCAAAATTGAAAACAATGACGACGTCAGTTTTGCCTAAAGAGCTCTCTTTCTTTGCAATGTTTGGTTAAAGATATAACATCATGTAGAATTCCTGTCAGAAATGAGTGAACAAACTCTGAATTCAATGCTTGGACAGTGGAATAAAAACAAAGCACCTTAAGTGCCTTGTAGTATTGTGATGACTCCTTTATGTTGTTTAGGAGTGACCTCAGTGCTGTAATTTTGGGGTGTTTCGGCTTGGAATTTAATCCCATTTGGAGTCAAGAAGTTAATTTATTTTTTTTTTACATTAGATATTGCTTTTCTTTTATATCTCAGCCTTTAAAACTCATATTAAAAGTAATGGAGATTTTATTATGACATTTAAATTCGGTTCAGTGTGCACTTGCACTGTGTATAATGGAAGAGACTAAGAAGAGACTAAGCAAAGGTGTCCATGGAAAATAAATATTTCTGACTCATTAGCTGTTCTTCTGGGGATCTTGGGGTAGTCTAAGATAGAGATCTTTGCCCTTAAATTGGTCAAAGAGGAAACATTTTAGAAGTTTGTCCCATATTTTACCCCATATTTCTATGTATTTAAATTGAAACTTAAGAGCTGTACTCCTGTGCCTACCTAGCTCACAGAGATACAAAGGTTTGTCTTATTCTTCCTACTACTATTCAGTTAATCATAATTGGTTTAAATAAGATTTTTTCCAAAATGTGGTCAGAGCATGACTAGCGATCTGAAAAACTGTGGGAATTGTTTCCTGAGGTCATTAAACTGTGTTTTCAATAACATTCAGAATTTGAAGCATAAGGAGTGCATGGCTACCTACAAAAATTTGAAGAATAAGGAATTTGAAGCATAAAGAATTTGAAGCAGAAAGAGTGGATGACTGTCTACAAATATGAAGAGAGCAGTATCCCATTCCTCTTTCCTAGATTGGAAAGTGATGCAGTTAGTCGTTAGTGCAGACAGCATCAGTGATGATTGGAGGAAGTAATTCCAGGTCCCAACTAATTTTCATACTGGATGTTGTGGTTTGCTTGGCTTAGTCCTCATCCTTTCAAAACCAGTATTTTTTTCTGACATACTGCACAATACTCAGGTCTGATCCAGCACAGCATTCGCTGAAAATGTTAAAGATACATTTTAAAGTTCTTTTTTTTTGGTTTTTTTTTGTTTTTTAAATGAATCTAAGTTTAAAACCTATGACAGGCTTTCTGTCCCTGCCCCTACAAAAGTAGGTTAAATATAAAAGGTAATAAATATATACATATACGTATATATATGCATGTGTATATACATATATATGTATCTGGGATGCCTGTCCCAGCTCCAGCTGGGCTCCAACAGGCTTCTGCTTCCCCACAGGTACTGGCCACAACATCTTCACTCAGATGGGCTTTGCTTCAGCCGGGCTTGGGAGAGCCCTCATCCGCATCAGAGTGTACCATCATCAGGGTTTCTATCAGCCCTGGGAAATGAAGTCTCCAAAGACCAAACAAATTTTATTTTTCCCTTTAAAAGCAGTCATGTGCAGCCATCACTGGAGGTGTTTAAGGAAAGATTGGATGTGGTCCTTAATGCCATGTTCTGGTAGATGTGGTGGTGTTAGGTCATAGGTGGACTTGATGATCTCAGAGGTCTATTCTGGTCTCCATAATTCTGTGATTCTGTAACAGATCTACCTATTCAGACACAGATATTCAGAACAAGTCGTCCATCGGGCAACAATGTGCCCCTGTGGCCAAGAGGGCCAATGAGTTTCTGGAGTGCATTAAGAAGAGTGTGCCCAGCAGATCAGGGGAGGTTCTTCTCCACCTCTACTCTGCCCTAGTGAGACCTCATCTTGAGCACTGTGTTTGGTTTTGGGCTCCCCAGTTTAAGAGGGACAGGGACCTGCTGGAGAAGGTCCAGCGGAGGGCTATGAGGATGATTAGGGGACTGGAGCACTGCCTGATGAGGAGGGACCTGGGGCTCTTTAGTCTGGAGAAGAGAAGACTGAGACAGGATTTAAAAAATGTTTATAAATATCTGAGGTCTGGGGGTCAGGAGGTCGGGGACAGGCTCTGCTCACTTGCTCCCTATGACAGGACAAGGAGCAATGGATGTAAGCTGCAGCACAGGTGGTTGCACCTCAGCACAAGGGGGAACTTCTTTACACTAAGAGTCACAGAGCACTGGAACAGGCTGTCCAGAGAGGTTGTGGAGCCTCCGTCTCTGAGAACTTTCAAAACTCACCTGGATGCATTCCTGTGCAAACTACCCTAGAGGATCCTGCCTTGGCAGGGAAGATGGACTTGATAATCTCTTTGAGTCCCTTCCAACCCCTAACATCCTGTGATCCTGTCATATTTTGGAGAGCCCAGGTAATCCATACATTAATTCCATGGCCCCTAACACACTGTTCCTTTCCTACCCTTAATGCGATATCTGTTCACTGCCAGTTAAAGCATTATCAAAGAATCATAGAATGGTAAGGTTGGAAGGGACCTCAAGGATCATCTAGTTCCAACCCCCTGCCATAGGTAGGGACACCTTCCACTAGTACAGGTCACTCAAGGCCTTGTCCAACCTGGCCTTGAACACCTCCAGGCAGGGAGCAGCCACAACTTCCCTGGGCAACCTGTTCCAGTGTCTCACCACCCTCACTGTATTCAACCCCTCTGTATGAGCAGAAGCAGTAAACTAAACAGGCTGCTAAATTCCAATGATGTATCCATTAGGACTGAATTATGAGTTCAGTACATCCTGGAAACAGGGGGTTCTTACTGAATATTTATAGTTGTCATTTTGCTGCAGGCAGAAACCAGGAGAGGAACACTGCAAAACCAGCTGGTATAGTCCTATACATACCAATTGTTTTCTTAACCATATCCTGCTCCTCCAAATAGTGTTCCCCTGGCAGGGTGTACCTGGCAGAGCAAAGTATTGAGTCAAAATTTGGAAATAAATGCTAAGAGAAGGAAGGACGTTTTAAAGTGTTGAGTGAAACACACTTTGAAACTTACACAGTGTCGGGGAATAAGCTCCACAATATAATTTCTGGTTTAAAACAGGGAAAAAAAAAGCAAAAAACCCAAGCACCTAAATTCACACTGCACCATATGGTGTTGAGTTAAATATGCTTCCTAGTTTTGAGTCCAGAACATATGCACCCAGTGAAGTGGCAGTTGTTACGGAAAATACGACTGTTTTGTTAGTAAATAACATTGGAAAGCTACAAAGATCTCTTCAAGTGGTTTTTTTTTTTTTTCTTTTTTTTCCTCTCCAGTAGGTTGGTATGCAGAGCAGCCCTTATTGTGAATAAGCTTTTAAGGCCAAGTGACTTCTAATTGCTAGAGGCTGAAGGAGCTTCCTAGGTGCACATGGAAGTCTGCACAAGCCTGCTTGCCTGAGAAGAGAACACGTAAATACAATTCTTACACTGCAGGTGGCATTTTAATGTTGAAATTCTGCTTTTTGGAAAGAAGAGTGCTCATGGTTTCTATCAGAGAGGAGCAAGAGAAACAGCTCCTTTTTGCCAGATGCGTTTTCTCATTTGAGCCTATTTTTCTTATATTTTAAATCAAGATAAGCATTTACTTGATGGGCTCTACTTGGGAGAGTCCAATGGAGGATGATTAAGGGACTGGAGCACTGCCTGATGAGGAAAGGCTGAGGCTGAGGGACCTGGGGTTTTTTGCTCTGGTGAAGAGAAGGTTGAGAGGGGATCTAATCAATGTTTATAAATATCTGATGGCTAGGGGTCAAGAAGGAAGGGAGAGGGACAGCCTCTGCTCATTTGTGACCTGTGATAAGACAAGGGGCAATGGATATAAACTACAACACAGAAGTTTCACCTCAGCATGAGGAAGAACTTCTTGACTGTAAGGGCGACAGAGCCCTGGCACAGGCTGCCCAGAGAGTTTGTGGAGTCTCCTTCTCTGGAGACTTTCCAGCCCTGTCTGGATGTGTTCCTGTGTGACCTGTACTAGATTCTGTGGTCCTGGTCTGGCAGGGGGGTTGGACTCAATGATCTCTGGAGGTCCCTTGCAACCCCTAATGTCTTTTAATCTTGTGATCCTGCCAACAGAAAGCTAAGTCAGGTTATGCAGCTGTTTGCGTTCACCTGTTGCACTGAGATGCCAGTGCTCTGTACTAAGGGCTGGTGAATGAATGTGCTCTGGCCTCCTTACAAACTGATGTAAAATCTGGGTGACAGCTCTGTGGAGGGGTGGGTGCTGGACACAAAGCTATACAGGAAAGGACATAGAAAGAGATTTCAGAGTGTATTAGAAGATAGGTCAATTGTACCACCTGGGACTCCTGGGAAACGGTCCTCAGAGACAAGGGAGTAGAATAGAGCTGGCAGATCTTTAAGGATGCTTTCCATAGAGTGTAAGTGCTCTCAATCCCCAGGTGTAAGAAATGAGGCAAAGAAGAGACCAGCATGGCTGAGTTGAGACCTGCTGGTCAAGCTAAAAGGAAAGAAGTATGTTCACAGGCACCTGGGTTTGAACAATCCTCATTGTCAGTACAGGCTGGGGGACGGTGTGCTAGAGAGCAACTCTGCACAATAGGACTTGGGGCTAACGGTGGACAAAAAGCCGGACATGAGCCAACAATGTTTACTTGCAGCCTGGAAGGCAAATTGCATCCTAGACTGCATCAAAAGAAATGTGTCCAGCAGTTCCAGAGAGGATTCTGCCACTTTGCTCTGGTGAGATCTCACCTGGAGTATTGCTTCCAGCTCTGGGAGCATCAGCACAAAAAGGACATGATCCTGATGGAGAGGGTCCAGAGGAGGGCCACAAAAATGATTGGAGGGCTGGAGTAATGCTCATACTAAAGCAGGCCGAGAGAGTTGGGGTTGTTCAGCCTTGAGAAGAGAAGGCTCTGGTGAGACCTGGGGAGCGGTCTCCACCTGAAGGTGGCCTAAAAGAAAGCTGGAGAGGAACTGTTTACAAGGCCATGTAGCAACAGGACAAGGGGCAATGGCTTTAAACTAGAGAGGACAGATTTAGATCAGATGTTAGGAAGAGGTTTACTATGAGGGTGGTGGAAGCTTCATCCTGGAAGACATTCAGGGTAAGGCTCTGTGGGGCTCTGAGCAACCTGACCAAGCATGTCCCTGCTTTACTGTAGTGAGGGTTGGACAAGATGACCTTTAAAAGTCTCCTGTCAGTATACTGCATTCTATGATTCTGTGAACACAGAGAAGTTTCCAGTGCAGCACACTGGCTCTTGCTGTGTTTGGTCCCATTCTGAGTCTGGGACTAGTGAGAGGGCATTTTGGGACCCTGCCATGCCTGAGTGTGAAGATCTGGTCATACTTGTATCTTAAACGTCACAGACTTCAGTGCTAACTGCTGATTCTCAAGGGCAGTGTTTCTTTGTATTTTTAGAGATGTAACAAAAGCTTAGAAAGACAATGGAAGGAAGACCCCAAACAAAACCCTGCCTAGCTACTGTTAAGCCCAGCTCAGGAGCCATCAAGCTAAGGCCCATCTGCACTGGCCCAGAGGAGTATAGGGGCACAATGGAAGGGAGTGGTGAACCCATATTGAGGACTCCTGAGGAACTACCATCCAGCAGAGCCTCACTCCCAGTATCCAGGTGTGAAACCTTCACCATGAATGTTTGGGATCAGCTCTCTGGATCACCTTTTGGACTAAAAGAGCTGGTGCTCAGGGGTGGGACACACTATGTGATGTAGGGAAAAGACAGTCTGACATCTTTCTGGACTTAGGGGAGGAATGAAAGGTGAGAAAAGGGAGATGTTCAGGTGATTTGAGGAGGAACAAGAAAAAAAAGAGGAAAACAGAGGATAAAACAGGTCAAAAGGGCTGACTGGATGTAAATGAAGGGTTGTTCTGCATGCATGTTGGCCATGCCTGGTGCCAGATCAGTACAGTCTGTCCTGTCTTGCTAAATTCCCTTCTAGCTCTTTCTGGGGTCAGTGATTCTTGGTTCTGTGGATATGTGTACACAGAGGTGTGAGTGCAGTAACTGGAGTTAATGTGTGCCCATGGTGTCAACAGCTGCAGCAAGCGTGGGTGTGTGATCGAGTGAAGACCAAGCTGGTAAGCAGACAAATGGGCCTGGGACCAAGGGCATGAGCGCGTCTCTTGCGTCCCTGAATGCAAGGCTGTGCAGCAAGAAGGACTGGGTCTTTGAGAACAACACCGCAGGTGGTGGTTATTGAGACCTGGGAAGTGCCAATCACCTCTGTGTGTCAATGCACGTGTGCTTACATGTTAGTCTGTACCAGCAACTGGAGTGGGGATGCAGCCTTAGCGTTTCGTATTTCCAGATGCCAGTAATTCGGGAAAACGGATTAAGAGGCAGCTTCTTGGCAGACTAAAATCAGCTCTTGGAATAGTCCACACTGCACATAGATGCACATATATACACACACACAGACACACATATGTGTGTATACATAAATATATAGTGTGTATATATAGTGTGTATTTATATACAGTGTGTGTATATATCTATACCTATACCTATGCCTTTACCTATACCTATACCTATATCTATATCTATATCTATATCTAATCTATATCTATATCTATACCTATATCTATATCTATATCTATATCTAATCTATATCTATATCTATATCTATATCTATATCTATATCTATATCTATATCTATATCTATATCTATATCTATATCTATATCTATATCACTTGCAGAGTGATATAGATATAGATATTCTCTTTCGTGTCACTTCCTGTGATCACAGAGTCATAGAATAGAATCACAGAATGGTTTAGAGTGGAAGTGACTTCAAAGATCATCCAGTTCCAACCTGCCACCATAGGCAGGGACATCTCCCACCAGAACAGGTTGCTCAAGGCCTCATCCAGCCTGGCCTTGAACATCTCCAGGCAGGGAGCAGGCACAACCTCCCTGGGCAACCTGTGCCAGTGCCTCACCACCCTCACTGCAAACAACTTCCTCCTAACATCCAGTTTAAATCTCCCTCTGCCAGTTTAAACCCATTGCTCCTTGTCCTGTCATTACAAGACCTTGTAAATAGTTCCTTTCCAGCCCTCCTGTAGCCCCCTTCATATACTGGAAGGCTACGCCAAGGTCTCCTGGAAGCCTTCTCTTCTCCAGGCTGCAGAGCCCCAAGTCTCATAGCCTGTCCTCATAGAAGAGCAGTCCTCTGAGCATCTTTGTGGCCTCCTCTGAACTGGTTCAAACAGTTCCATGTCCTTCTTGTGTTGGGGGCTCCAGAACTGTACACAGTACTCCAGATGGGGTCTCAGGAGAGCAGAGCAAAGGGGCAGAATCCCCTCCCTTGCCCTGCTGGCCACACTGCTCTTGCTGCAGCCCAGCACACAGCTGCTGCCTGGGCTGCACTCACACTGCAGGCTCATGTTGAGCTTTTCATTACCACAGACCCCCAGGTTCTTTTCCTCAGGGTTGCTCTCAGTCATTTGCCACCCAGCCTGGATTTGTGCTTGGGATTGCACTGACCCAGATGCAGGACCTTACATCTGACCTTGTTGAACTTCATGAGGTTGCCTGGGCCCACGTCTGCAGCCTGTCCGGGTCCCTCTGGATGGCATCCCTGCCCTTTAGCAAGTTGACTGTGCCACACAGTTTGGTGCCCCCTGCAAACTTGCTGAGGGTGCACTCAATTCCTCTGTCCATATCACTGACAAAGATGTTAATACATATAAAAATGCACACATATATATATGAAATAATCACTGTATCATGCTTAACCAGGGAGGAGAGTAGGCACTATGTTCATACAGGTGTTCAGAGTGCCTGTCTGCTATCTGTGTGGCTGGTCAGGTATGGAAATCTGGATATATTTGTTTATTCATGTATGTATGTGGTGTATATTTGTGCTCTGTGTGCATGGCCCTGCTGGGGATACCTCTCCAGCCTCAATACCAATTGCACCATGGTACAGGGAGTGGTAGCAACCTCACCTCTGTTAGAGCGCTGAATCCAACATATTATATCTTCCTTTGACATATTCATTATGTATCAGGCATTTTCGACCTTCTATTTTTTTTTTCTCACCCAATATTAATGTTAAGAACCTGTTACAGTTTAAAGCTAGTGTCTTAATAGCAAATTGCAAATAAAGGGTTTTCAAAGAATTTGAGAGAGAGTTCAGGGGATGGACTCTAAAGAGGAAAAAAAAAATATGTTTATCCCCATTTCTTTGGCTTGTTATTTTTCTATATAATTGGGAATTTAGAGTCTTCTTTCTTGCCTGCTTGTTTTTTTCCCTGTCTCACTCTCTGGTCTTGCCTGCTTCTCTGTGCTGCTGATTCTTTAGGCTATGGTAAGAATGCTGACAGGGAGCAGGGAGAAGATAATATTGTGTTAACTGGCAACAGCTCCTGGGACTTGTCCAGGGGGATTAGCTGGGATATTGTCTAGTTATATATGTGTATCACAGAATTGTTGAGGCTGGAATAGACCTCTGAGATCATCAAGCCCAGCCTATGACCTAACACCACCACATCGACCAGACCCTGTCACTAAGTGCCACATCCAATCTTTCCTCCAGTGATGGCTGCACATGACTGCTTTTAAAGGGAAAAGTAAGATTTGTTTGGCCTTTGGAGACTTCATTTCCCAGGGTCGATAGAAACCCTGATGATGGTAAGCACTGATGCTGATGAGGGCTCTCCCAAGCCTGGCTGAAGCAAAGTCCATCTGAGTGAAGATGTTGTGGCCAGTCCTGTGGGGAAGCAGAAGCCTGTTGGAGCCCAGCTGGAGTTGGGGCAGGCATCCCAGATACATATACACCCACTCCTCTCTCTCTTTCTCTTTCTCTTCTTCTCTTCCTCTCTCCCTCTCTTTACCTCTGCCTCTGCTTCTGCCTCTACCTTTGCCTCTACCTCTACCTCTACCTCTACCTCTACCTCTACCTCTACCTCTACCTCTACCTCTACCTCTACCTCTTCTACCTCTACCTCATATTCTTCTATTTCTCCATTTCTCCTTCTATTTCTCCTTCTATTTCTATTTCTATTTCTTATTTCTATTTCTATTTCACCTGCTTTTGTAAAGAACAATTTCATTTTACTTCCAAATTCTGAGTAGTGTGGTAATTTACCTTTAGAGGAACGGGGAGTAAATGCCAAACTCTAAGTGGTGTAAACCACCACAGAGTCCGATGCCAAGAACAGCTTCCAAGTGCAGCAAACATCTGATGACTGCAAGTTTTGGTAGTGCTAGGCTCTATTTCAGGAACACATACCCCTTTCTGAATCCATACCATCAGAAGCAACTATTTAAAAGCCTGTCCTGCTGTGTGCTGAAGGGATTTGCTGCAGCACATGGATACTGGGACAGACTCATGTGGGTACCAAGAAAATTAAACTTTTTCTTATCTCACAAGCTGCTGACCAGGAACAGAGAGCACGGAAATAGGCTTGAGACAGCTGTGAGTCTCCACAACTCATGCTCAGCTCTCCATGGGGAGGAATGACTGCAGAAAGATTGGACATGTGACAGCTGCCTTGACAAATATCTTGATTACAGTGCTTAATCTTTCTTTGGTGGTCTTTGCAAGCAATGAAATATGACTCCTATCTTCAAGACTGGCAGGATCTTGGAAAACTCAAACTAATGTCAAAGTCTAAAACCTTTGGAAAAGTATTTCTGTGGCATAATACCATATATTTAATTACACATATAGGACACTGTAAGTGCTGCTCTGATCTCTGCTGAGGGCAATTGCTTTATTGCTGCCTTTGCTGACCTTCCTCTCATTTTTGCAAACCTTACTCAGGTCTTTGGCTTGATAATTCCCCTTCTGTACTGTAATACGACTGCATTTGAATCTATGAGATGATACTTGGTGAATGGCTGATCCTTAGTTAACTCAAGTGTTCTAGTCAGCATTTTAGCTTTTATATGAATAAAGCATGAATTTGCCTTCAAGGTTCGGTGAAACTGTGACTATAATATTTCCAAAATATATCTGTGGCTTCTTTTGCATCCTTGCTTTCTTTTGCCCAAAAGAGGGCAGTCTATACCTGACTTGCTTCCAATTGTTTTTCTCTCTCTCTTTGCCCCCCCTTCTCATTTTCAATCATTAATCGCACAAAAAGTGGCGCCACCTCTTATTTACAGTTCAAAAGATGTGAATCTCCTTGATTAATCTCAAACAAGAATCATCCATAAAGCAGGGAAAAAGAAAAGCCTTTGCTGCAACACAGTAAACACTGAAGCACGTTTTCTTTTTAAAATTCCCCTGCAAATAAAAGACAGGCTCATGGCTTGACCTGTATTGTTAAAAGGCAAACAGTTCTGTCGAGGAAATAGCATTTGTCTTTTTCCATGGTGGAAGGATAAAATCATTCATTGGCACCATATTGGGCTTTCCTGATCTAAGTATTCCTTGGGATAAATGTATCATAGAGTCATAGAATCATAGAACAGCAGGTTGGAAGAGATCTCAAGGATCATCTAGTCAAACCTTCCCTCATAAAAGCGTGGGGTACACAAGATGGCCCAGCATCACGTCCATTTGAATCTTAAAATTGGCCTGTGTTGAGAAATCCACCACTTCCTTGGGGAGATTATTCCAATGATTGATTGTTTTCACTGTGAAAAAAAATCCTCTGATTTTCCTCTTATGTCTGATTATATTTCCCCAGGTGTAACTTATAGCCATTTTCCCTCATCTTTCCCTTGTCAACATGGAGTCTTGATCTTTGTAGCCACCCTTTAAATACTGGAACACGGTAATAAAGTCTCCCCTAAGCCTTTTCCTCAAGAGTGAACAAATCCAGCTGTCTCAGTCTTTCCTCATATGGTAGGTTTCCCAGACCCTGATCACTTTTGTGGCCTTTCTCTGGATCCTTTCCAGGCTGTCCACCTTCTTTTTTTTTGGTATGGTGGGGACCAAAACTGATTGCTGTGGTCTGACAAGCACTGGGTGTAGTGTGATAATGGTGGGTTTTGTCTCTGCTGGTGATGCCTTTGTTAATGCAACCCAATGTTCTGTCATCTTTCTTTGCTCTTGCAGCACATTGTTCACTCATATCAAGCTTGTTGTCCACCAGGGCACCCAGGTCCCTTTCCACAGAACTGCTTCTCAGCTGAGTTTATCCCAGTCTGTGCTGCGCTCACAAAATCACAGAACTTCAGAGGTTGGAAGGGACCTCCAGAGATCATGAAGTTCAGCTTCCCTGCAAGTCAGGATCCCCTAGGGTAATTTGCACAGAAATGCATCCAGGTGGGTTTGGAAAGTCTTCAGAGGAGAATCCACAACCTCTCTGAGCAGTCTGTTCCAGGGCTTTCTCACCCTCACTGTGAAGAAGTTTCTCCTCATGTTGAGGTAAAACCTTCTGTTCCAGTTTGTAGCCTTTTGCTCCTTGTCTTATTGCTGCGGACCATTGAAGAGATTGACCCCATCCACTTGACACCCAGCCCTCAGATATTTGTACACACTGATCAGATCTCCTCTCAGCCTTCTCTTCTTCAGACTAAACAGCCCCAGGGTTCTCAGTCTCTCTTTGTAGGGGAGATGCATCAAGTAATCTTATGATGCTAGACCATAACACATCAGCATCTCTAGGAGGTGGCTGTGGGGAACTGTATTGAAAGCTTTGGAGAAATACTGGAAGACAATGTCCACTACTTGACCCAGATCAATTGAGCAAATTACTTTGTTGTAGAAGGTGGATCAGATATCTGAAGCACAATTTGCTTTTGTTGAATTCATGCTGGATTTTCTTGTTCACGTGCTTCTTTTGACTTGAAATAGCTCTCAGGATGATATATTCCATAACTTTCCCAGAGACTGAAGTAAGACTGATGGACTTCAAATTCCCTTTAAGGCCTTCTTGTTAGCCTTTTTCAGTCTTCTGGAACATCCATTGACCTCCATACCTTCTCAAGGATTATGAATAGCATCCTTGCAACAACATCAGCCAACTCTCTTAGCACCTTCAGGTGAGTGTTGTCAGGGTCCCGGATTTGTAAGGGTCAAGCTTCTGTAATAGTCCTCATACCAACTGTTTATTCACTGGTGGTGGATCTGGGTTCAGGTTCATCAACCTGGATTTTTGTTTCTAAGGCATGGGGCCCAACATTTCTGGTGAAGACACAGGTGAAGATAATATATTGAGAAGCTCTGTCTTTTCAGCATAGTTGCTGACTAATTCGCTTCTTTTTAGCAGTGGACCACTACTTCTCTTCTGTTTCTGCTTGTTGTTTACATACCTGAAGAACCTTTTCTTGTAGTTTTAACATCTCTGGGCTCCCCAATTCAAGGGAAATGTTGAGGTACTGGAATGTGTCCAGAGAATGGTGACAAAGCTGGTGAGGGGCCTGAAGCACAGCTCTGTGAGGAGAGGCTGAGGGAGCTTGGGGTGTGCAACCTGGAGAAGAGGAAGCTCAGGAGTCACTTCATTGTTGTCTACAACTACCTGAAAGGAGGTTGTAGCCAGGTGGGTTTGGGTTCTTCTGCCAGGCACCCAGCAACAGAACAAGGGGACACAGTCTCAAGCTGTGCCAGGGGAGGTCTAGGCTGGATGTTAGTAGAAAGTTCTTGACAGAGAGAGTGATTGGCATTGAAATGGGCTGCCCAGGGAGGTGGTGGAGTCCCCATCCCTGTAGGTGTTCAAGCAAAGACTGGATGGGGCACTTAGTGCCATGGTCTGGTTGATTGGCTAGGGCTGAGTGATAGGTTGGACTGGCTGATCTTGGAGGTCTCTTCCAACCTGGTTGATTCTATGAATTTCCATTTGAGATGAGCTTTTGCTTTTCTAAGTGAATCTCTGCACATGCTGGCAATGTTGTAGTTCACAACGGGTATTTGTCCACATTTCCATCTCTGGTGTACTTTTTTTTTGTCTGTGAGCAGACTCAGAAGTTCTCAGTTAAAACAAGAGAGTCTCTTGCTCCACCTATTTTGCCTGCTGTTAAACGGGATTGTGATGGATTGACCTGGGCTGGATGCCAGGTGTCTACCAAAGCTGCTCTGTCACTCCTCCTAGTCAGCTGGGCAGGGGTGAGAAAAACTCCAAAAGATTTGTGTGTCAAAATAGCAGGCACAGCACTCAGTAAAACTGAGTCTGGATTCAACTTGGGGAAATTGGTTTAATTTATTACCGATCAATTCAGAGTAGTATACTGAGGAATACAATTAAATCTTAAACAGCTTCCCACCACCTCCCTTCTTCCCAGTCTCAATTTCTCTCCTGATTTCTCTGTCTTCTCCCCTCAGTGGCGTAGGAAGACAGGGAACGGGAGCTGTGGTGAGTTCATCAAATGTTGCCTCTGCCACTCCTTCCTCTCCAGCAGTACTCTTCACACTGCCATTAGATACCTTGGGGTCTCTATGTCTATGTACTAAGTTGAAGGTTTTGTGAGAGGGGAAGAGATGAAGAGATGATACAAGCAGCTTAATCTTTTCATAGCCCATAAAATATCTCTGCCTGTCTCTCTCTGATTTTTCCCACTTTGCAGTTTTCCTCATGACTCACAGTAGGTCTTGGATGAGGCCACAGACTGCTGCTCCTTTCAAATATTATCTGTTTCTTCACAATTTTCTCAAGTGGAATCAGGGGTTACTGTTCAGCCACTGAGTTCCTGAACCTCTGGGGTTTTATTACTAGAATGTATTTATGCAGTAATGGAGGGTCAAAAATAACAGATTTGACAGCTAAAATGCAATGCTTGGAAATGGCAAAGTGAATGGATGGAGGGATCTGTTTCAGGGAGCACTGAAAGGCCAGAAGAGAAACAATGCAGTTATTACCTAGGAACAGAAATCCATCATCTGCCTCTGCCTAATGTCTTGGGCCTGAACTGCAAGTGTGTACCTTTCTGTAACCATCTGCAAAACACATAATGAGCCTAAAATTAATCCAACTCTCTTATTGTTCGCCTCTTGAGAGCCCAGCTAACAGAAATGCTGGGCATGGGAATTCAGGCAGCACTTCTAAATCTGTGTCTCAGAATGGTTTTAAGGATCATCATTGACAAATATGGCAACTCAATTCTCTGATGAGTTTTACATTATCTATTGGGAAGTGGACATTAATCACTGCAAAAGCAATACTTTAATTGTAGAATTCTAGAATCATAGAATCATTGAATCACAGGATCACTGAATCATTGAATCATAGAGTCATTGAATCAGAATCATAGAATCACAGAATCATTGAACTATTGAATCATAAAATCATTGAATCATAGAATCATTGAATCATAGAATGAGCTGAGTCGGAAGGGAACTCCAAAGGTCATCTAGTTCAGTCCCCTCTCCCTCCTGTGATTACAGCTAGGCATTGAATTCTGTCATAATCTGGACTCTGCTGTACCACAAAGTTGAGGGAAACACTAATGAAAGGATTCGTAGCACAGGAGGGAATTAATAATTTGGTCACACTACCAGCAAGTGCCTCTCTAAAAAAATCACATCAATCTTCCACCATCTGCTTTAATAGTGGAATTCCTGCTAAGTGGTTTTCCCCTACACAGCCCCACATCTCCATGTAAACACACAAATCAACCATTTGGCTTCCAGCAGTCACTAGGTACACAGCTGCTTGGGAAGGACTCCATGCCCTTGGTGTGATGCCAAGGTGGATTTTCTGCCATCTCATTTACTCCCACACCTCTCCCCTCACCCACTGCATGACCTACAGACTCTTTGGACCCTCTGGGTGAAGGACCCTACCTCCTCACATCACTGTCTGCTTAGCAGGGCAGATTAACAACAAAAACAGAGAGTAAAGAGGAGAATAATTCTGTGCTATTATTTCTCTCATGACAGCTCCTCCACCCATCTTTTGCATGCAACTGGCATCTTTAGCACTGTGAGCTCCAGTTCAAACACCAAAAGCACCCCCAAAAACCCCAGAACACCACATTTGCAAAATGGCTCACATGTGCTAGTGGAAAATGAAAGGTTGTTGTTGGTGCCTATGGAAGTGGTAGAGTCACTCTCCATGGAGGTGTTCAAGAAATGTGTGGACATGGCACTTCAGGACATGGTTTAATGGCCATAGTGGTCTTAGTTTGAAGGTTGGACTTGATGATCTTAGAAGTCTTTTCCAACAAAAAAAATTCTATGGTTTATGAATCTATGAAATGAGCCAGTGATCAAACAAGACTACTTCCTCCATTTAAAAGAGTTTTGAGAGAGGGTGAATCTGTTACGTGCACACTTAAGGATACTTAAAACTTGAACCTAAACACTTTCATAATATTGTCCAGTGAGGATAAGGAAAGATATGTCAGTCCAAGTGACATCAACTCAGGTAAACATTATCATTTATTTCTAAAGAGACACTGGTTTATATTCATTTGTAAATATAGAATCATAGGATCACAGAATTGTCAGGATTGGAAGAGATTTCAAGGATCATCTAGTTCTAACCTGCCACCATGGGCAGGGACACTTTCCACTAGATAAGGTTCCCCGTCCAGTCTGGTCTTAAAAAATTCCAAGGATGTGGCTTCCATCACCTCCCTGAGCAACCTGTTCCAGTGTCTCACCGCTCTAATGGTGAAGAATATCTTCCTCATGTCTAATATAAATCTCCCCTCCTCTACCTTGGATCCACTCCCCATAGTCCTATCACTACACAAAATCCTAAAATGTCCCTCACCAGCTTTCTTGTAGGCCCCCTTCAGATATTGGAAGGCCACAACAAGGTCTCCTCAGAGCCTTCTTCTCTCCAAACTGAACAACCCCAACTCTCCCTGTCTGTTTTCATAGGAGAGGTGCTGCAGCCCTCCAATCATTCTCATGGCTCTTCTCTGGAAACGTTTGTATCTTTCTTGTAATACATGGTCCACGATGTTGATGCAGGAAAAAGACAAGAAGATAAATGAAACACCCTATGGTATATGTATCTGACATTCAAGAAGCCTGGAGTTACAGTATTTAGGGAAAAAAAAAAAAAAAAAGAAAGAAAGGAAGAATCAGTTGAGACCTGCTGTGGAAAAGATTTCAGATTTTTACAAAGGGAATTGCATCAGTCCTTTTATGACACAAAATACTACACTCGTTCACCTGGAAACATGATTCAAATGTAAGGAATGAGGCCTCAGTAGGGCATATTTTGCTTAAAATTAGTCACATGCAGAAATGGTCTTCTGAAATGGAACCCTGTAGAAAACTGAGCTTGAATTGGTACCTGTTAGCAGCATTAACCCTGCAGGATGCATTACTCAGAGAAGTGGTTTTAATAAGTAATGTGGATTTGTTCAGGGGACACTCACTGAAGATAAGGATTCTAAACGAGAGTATTGAGCAAATGAAAATCTTGGAAATTGCCATAAAAAGTAATGAAAAAAAAATTTCAAGAACATTTGATTCAACTGTAAAGAGAGCTCTGAGCACTGCTTATGGTTCAATACCATCTTACAGCCACTGCCATTAGAAAAAACTACCTTGCTGTAGATAAGTCATTGCATGCAGTGTTCAAACACAGCCCTCTCAGAAGCTTTGTGTTTAAATATAATAAACAAAAGTGGGTGTGCCTCTATTTTGTTCAAGCTAATGATATATTATGACTTAGTGTGTAAGAAACAAGAAACCGGGAATACTGCATATTGCTTTCACCGCGGGTGATCAAAAATACTATTTAGTGCTTCTATAATTATGATAGATTAGGGAAATTCATGTTCAGACTTGTAACATCCACCTGAATGGTTAGACTGGTTACAGTACACTGAGCTATAATAGAAATCATAAAAGGGAACAATTTAAAACACGCTAGCAAGACTTTTCATTGATAATGTATTCAACCAAATTTGCTGTTAAAAAGCCACAGGTGTAAAGGACATTAAAATGTAATTAAAGCGACGGTTCAATGCAATTGTTACATATTACATGGTAGGGCTATTCCTCCTATGTACTTTGAAGGTATTTATGCACCTGAGCCACTACATCTAAAAGAGGGAAAGTTGAAAAAAGGAGCCTTCAGGCCAAATAGCAAGGAGAACAAGAGTTCTAAGCACAATTGTATTAAGTGTATAAATTGACAAGGAACCACTTAGTGTTCTTGCACATACATTCTCCACCACAGGAAGAAATCAAAATGCACTTCCCCACAGACTGTTGAACACTGCTGGGCTTTGACTAGTCTCCTGGAGCATTAATCACTTGCAAATTCCTAGTCGTTAATGTGAATAGAAAGTAAATAAACAGCCTTTTCCTCAGAACTCAGGTTTTCTACTCTTCTCAGAAATCGCTCTGCAGAAGGTAGTTCTTTGTCTAATTCTTAGGAAACCTTAACAGCAGCTCTGTCTCCAGTCCCTTCTCCAACTTGTGCCACAACGAATTAGAAATTACAGAAAATAGTTGGATTATAAAGATAGTAAGCCAATAAAGCACAGAAATCACAGAATCACAAAAACACCCAGGTTCAAAAAGAAACATCCAAGCTGGAAAAAGACTCTCAGGATCACCGAGTTATAAAGTACAACCACAAAGGGAAAAATAAAATGCCTGCACTCTCAAAAAGTGGAGAAATAGAGACTACAGAAAGCCTGTTAGGGACTAGACTGTGGTTATTGATTTAACATGGAAGGCAATCAAATTCAGTGGTAAATCCCCTTCAGAGAGAATTCTGTTTGAAGAGCAGACAAGTGTAATTGTCACAACACACTCCTCTTGTGTATGTAGCATGTAGCACAACCATTGGTGAAGGCTGGCTTGGTGCTAAGGACAAGGAATTCAAAGAATTCAGCTTGATTGGAGTCACAAACTGCACACTAAAGTTCAGAGAGGAAAAAAACCCAAACCATAAACACCCTCCACCTTGTACTCTGCTCTGGTGAGGCCACACCTCGACTATTGTGTTGAGCACCTCATTACAAGAGAGGTGTGGATGTGCTGGAATAAGTGCATAGGAGAGCAAGGAAGCTGGGGAAGGGCCTGGAGAACAAGTCTTATGAGGGGCAACTGAGGGAGCTGGGGATGGTTAGTTTGAAAAAGAGGGGGTTGAAGGGAGAGCTCATTGCTGTCTATATCAACCTGTAAGGACCTTGTGGAGAGGTTGGTGCTGATCTTTTCTCAGAGGTAATTAGTGATAGAATAAGACGGAATGACCTCAAGCTACCACTGGGTAGGTTTAGACTGGACATTAGGAAAAACGTTTTCCCAGCAAGAGTG
>VWZE01001490.1:778-29686 GCA_013396675.1 Eubucco bourcierii | reverse complement strand
ACACCCAGCCTAAACCTGCCCTGGTGCAGCTTGAGGCTGTGTCCTCTTGTTCTGTCACTGGGTGCCTGGGGGAAGAGATCAACCCCGCATGGTTACAGCCTCCTTTCAGGTAGAGAGGCAATNTACAGTACACTGAGCTATAATAGAAATCATAAAAGGGAACAATTTAAAACACGCTAGCAAGACTTTTCATTGATAATGTATTCAACCAAATTTGCTGTTAAAAAGCCACAGGTGTAAAGGACATTAAAATGTAATTAAAGCGACGGTTCAATGCAATTGTTACATATTACATGGTAGGGCTATTCCTCCTATGTACTTTGAAGGTATTTATGCACCTGAGCCACTACATCTAAAAGAGGGAAAGTTGAAAAAAGGAGCCTTCAGGCCAAATAGCAAGGAGAACAAGAGTTCTAAGCACAATTGTATTAAGTGTATAAATTGACAAGGAACCACTTAGTGTTCTTGCACATACATTCTCCACCACAGGAAGAAATCAAAATGCACTTCCCCACAGACTGTTGAACACTGCTGGGCTTTGACTAGTCTCCTGGAGCATTAATCACTTGCAAATTCCTAGTCGTTAATGTGAATAGAAAGTAAATAAACAGCCTTTTCCTCAGAACTCAGGTTTTCTACTCTTCTCAGAAATCGCTCTGCAGAAGGTAGTTCTTTGTCTAATTCTTAGGAAACCTTAACAGCAGCTCTGTCTCCAGTCCCTTCTCCAACTTGTGCCACAACGAATTAGAAATTACAGAAAATAGTTGGATTATAAAGATAGTAAGCCAATAAAGCACAGAAATCACAGAATCACAAAAACACCCAGGTTCAAAAAGAAACATCCAAGCTGGAAAAAGACTCTCAGGATCACCGAGTTATAAAGTACAACCACAAAGGGAAAAATAAAATGCCTGCACTCTCAAAAAGTGGAGAAATAGAGACTACAGAAAGCCTGTTAGGGACTAGACTGTGGTTATTGATTTAACATGGAAGGCAATCAAATTCAGTGGTAAATCCCCTTCAGAGAGAATTCTGTTTGAAGAGCAGACAAGTGTAATTGTCACAACACACTCCTCTTGTGTATGTAGCATGTAGCACAACCATTGGTGAAGGCTGGCTTGGTGCTAAGGACAAGGAATTCAAAGAATTCAGCTTGATTGGAGTCACAAACTGCACACTAAAGTTCAGAGAGGAAAAAAACCCAAACCATAAACACCCTCCACCTTGTACTCTGCTCTGGTGAGGCCACACCTCGACTATTGTGTTGAGCACCTCATTACAAGAGAGGTGTGGATGTGCTGGAATAAGTGCATAGGAGAGCAAGGAAGCTGGGGAAGGGCCTGGAGAACAAGTCTTATGAGGGGCAACTGAGGGAGCTGGGGATGGTTAGTTTGAAAAAGAGGGGGTTGAAGGGAGAGCTCATTGCTGTCTATATCAACCTGTAAGGACCTTGTGGAGAGGTTGGTGCTGATCTTTTCTCAGAGGTAATTAGTGATAGAATAAGACGGAATGACCTCAAGCTACCACTGGGTAGGTTTAGACTGGACATTAGGAAAAACGTTTTCCCAGCAAGAGTGATCAGGCATTGGAATGGGCTGCCTAGGGAGCTGGTTGAGTCACCAACCCTGGATGTGTTTAAAAGTCGTTTGGATGTGATGCTTGGGAACATAGTTTAGGGTGTGCCTTGTAGAGTAGGGATATCGATGGGAATTGGTGATCCTGAGAGTCTTTTCAAACTGGAATATTTTCTGTGCTATGATCACTTGCATGCTCACTGAAAGATATCAGACACTTAGATTGGGATGTCTAAGACACACAGAAGTCCCCAGAGAAATTTGGGCCACCTACAGGAAGAGAAAGCTTCACTTTTTGAAAACTGTAAGGTTGACTGTCATAGATCACCAATGCACACTAAGAAATACCCACGCTGGAGGGAAATTGTACCTGACATGTAGACATGTCTTGCAAATGAATCTCAGCAGTTGGAGATGCTTTAAGTCAACACTTCTGCCTTCTGTGGACAAGTGAAGTGGAATACAGTGCTGCCAAAATACTTGCAAATACACAGCTGATGAGCAGTCTTCCTCCTAATATCCAGGATGAACCTGCCCTGGTGCAGTTTGAGACTGTCCTCTTGTTCTGTCACTGGGTGCCTGGGGGAAGAGATCAACCCCGCATGGTTACAGCCTCCTTTCAGGTAGAGAGGCAATAAGGTCTACCCTGAGCCTCCTCTTCTCCAGGCTGCACACCCCCAGCTCCCTCAGCCTCTCCTCACAGGGCTGTGCTCCAGTCCCCTCACCAGCCTTGCTGCCCTTCTCTGGACATGTTCAAGCACCTCAACATCTTTCCTAAATGGAGGGGTCCATAGCTGGACACAGGACTCAAGGTGTGGCCTGACTAGGGCTGAGTACAGGGGCAGAAGTACCTCCCTTGTCCTACAGGACACGCTGTTCCTGATCCAGGCCAGGGTGCCATTGGCTTTCCTGGCCATCTGGGCACACTGCAGGCTCATGTTCAGTTGCCTGTTGGCCAGCACCCCCAGGTCCCTCTCTGCTTGGTTGCTCTCCAGCCACTTTGTCCCCAGTCTGTAGCACTGCCTGGGGCTGTTGTGGCCAAACTGCAGAGCCCATGGCATTGGACTATGTCCATCTATCCAACCTGTCCAGGTCCCTCTGCAGAGCCCTCCTACCCTCTAACAGACCTCTTTGGTAATGACACATTTTCTGTATAGATAATAGTGTTATATCAGCTGATGTCAGGGTGTTGGGTCATAGACTGGGCTTTATGATTTCAGAGGTCTTTTCCAGCCTCACTGATTCTGTGATCTGCTATCTCTATAGCCAAGGAAGACTAAAATCTATGACATTTACTTACGACATAAGTATTTTAATTACCAAATGATGAAACAACTACAGGCAGAATTTTACTGCCTCTGTTACCATTTTTATTTTTTAGAAAGGTCTATCTGTGTTCTGCCAGATGTCTATTCTCAGAAGATGAAGATGCATTTGGATTCCCAGAAGCTATGGCTGATGCCCAGCATTGTCTGTTTGCTTCCCTTGTAGAGCCTAGGCAGAAATAGCTGTCTGAGGAATCTCTTGGTGGTCTTCATTATAGATCTATTTCCAGAGGTCTTCAGAGTTGTTGGTATCCATCTCTGACTTTATAGGAAATGTAGGTATTCCCATTAGGGGTAAGGTATCTGAAATGCATGAAGTCATATTCATGTGTCTGGTGTGGGCTGTGCCACAATACACTGAAGGGGAGAACAGGGATATTAACTGGTAACTTTAGATACGTATCTCACATACCTAGTTAGGTAAGATGGAGCCCAAAAGATGCCAATGTCGAAGAACAGTTTTTCTGAGGGTAATGTGGAGCACCTTAGTAAGACTTCTACTCTGAATTACCCTCTTTCTCTACTCACTGTTGCTGAGCTGCTTTGGTAGTAATGGCAAATTCCTTAAAGCTTGCTGTCTGGACACCTGTTTCTGTAGTCTTTCAATTTCTCACAACGATGTATGCAGTACTGAAGATTCAAGAGGACACTGAACATGTTGCAACTGTAATCTAAGTGCTAACTTCAGAAGTGTCATGAGAAAATCCTGCACGGTGCCAAGGAAGTTTTCCTCTCTTAAAAAGTATCCTCTTGCTAGAGGGCAGGGATGCCATCCAGAGGGACCCAGGTCAACCTCATGAAATTCAACAAGGTCAAGTGTAAGGTTGTGCACCTGGGTAGGCACAATCCCAAGCACAAATCCAGGCTGGGTGGCAAATGTCTGGAGAGCAGCCCTGAGGAAAAGGACCTTGGGGTCTGGGTTGATGAAAAGCCCAACATAAGCCTGCAGTGTGAGTGCAGCCCAGACAGCAACTGTGTGCTGGGCTGCAGCAAGAGCAGTGTGGGCAGCAGGGCAAGGAAGGGGATTCTACCCCTTTGCTCTGCTCTCCTGAGACTCCACCTGGAGTACTGTGTGCAGTTCTGGAGTCCCCCAACACAACAAGGACATGGAACTGTTTGAGCAAGTCCAGAGGAGGCCACAAAGATGCTCAAAGGGCTGGAGCAACTCTGCTATGAGGACAGGCTATAAGAGTTGAGGCTCTTCAGCCTGGAGAAGAGAAGGCTTCAAGGAGATCTTGTAGTAGCCTTCCAGTATCTGAACAGGGCTACAAGAAGGCTGGGGAGGGAGTATTTACAAGGTCTTGTAATGACAAGACAAAGAGTAATGGGTTTAAACTGACAGACGGGAGATTTAAACTAGATGATCTTTGAGGACCCTTCCAACCTAAACCATTCTATGATTCTATGATTTTATATTGGTATTCATGGTGAATCAGAATCACACTGATCTGCTCATTACTTGCATTAGTTTACTCGTTAGTTCATTACACAACTTGTTTTGGAGGTGCAATTTCCTCTTTCTCAGAGGAAAAATGGGACTTGTCTGAATCAATCCAAATGGTCATAAAAAGCGAGTCAGGAAAATAAGAGTTCCTTTTGTTTTATTATAAAAGTGTAATGTCCCCTTACCAATAATAAAATTTAATGAAAAGTAATTAGTAGAAGAAATAATTTTCAATAAAGGCAGTAGTATTCTATTAAGTCATACTCGATCGCTCAACGGAACTGTGTTTTATATTCAGTACTAAACTCCATGACAAAGAAATGACACAGTTTCTGTCAGGCACAGTATGATTTATTTACCATGAACATTCAGCAGTGGCTGGTGGTATCTTTCCCGTGACAGGACGAAAATTAGACTCAAGGCTTTCTGCAGATAGAATTGCCAAAACACCATCAACCACGAAGATACGTGTTGGATCCTAACTCTGATGGTGATTAACATCCTGTGACAGAACATAGTCATACTTTATTTCATGGTTTCATTTGGAAGTGCTGTACAAATGAATAATAAATAGACTTTTCAATTAGTGGTTTATCAGTTGCTAGTGTCTGCTGGTTTGATAGACTGGCTACAATCATGGTTTATGTGAAGTAGCTATTCATGAAATATCACATTCCTGTCTGAAATAAGGAAATAATACAAACTGAGAATATGTTCGATATAAAGACATTAGTAGTGATGACACAGGTCTTGCTGCATAAGGCTCTTCTTCATTTAGATGAGATGCTCTCGTGTCTCCAGAGGAGGGCACCAAGGCTGGTGATGGGGCTGGAGCACAGTTCTATGAAGAGAGGCTGAGGGAGCTGGGGATATGCAACGTGGAGAAGAGGAGGTTCAGGGGTGACCTCATTGCTGTCTACAACTACCTGAAAGGAGGTTGTAGCCAGGTTGGGGTTGGTTTCTTCTCCCAGGCAACCAGCAACAGAACAAGGGGACACAGCCTCAAGTTGTTCCAGGGCAGGTTTAGGCTGAATGTTAGGAAGAAGTTATTAGCAGAAGGAGTGATTAGCATTGGAATGGACTGTCCAGGAAGGTGGTGGAATCACCATCCCTGGAAGTGTTTAAAAGGAGACTGGATGAGGCACTTAGTGCCATGGTTTATGTAATTAGAAGGTGTTAAGTTGGACTCATGATCTCAAAGGTCTTTTCCAACCTGTGATTCTGTGTGATTCTGTCTAAATGCCTTTGTGTGATTGTTTGGGAATTACCTGTGCCCCCACTCTTATGAAATCACCCAGTCTAGGCTCATCTGGCTGGAAGTTAAGGAATGAAGCTTTATATTCACAGCTAAGCATAATATACAAGCAGATTTTACACTATATCACAAATATTTACAGTTATATACAAGTTAAGGGTAATACAGAAACACAATACCCCTTCCAGACTCCCAATCAGGCTCCCAGTCACTCTTTCACCTTCTTTCCACCCCCTTCTCTTATACCAGAATCTGCTTTACATGCAGAGTGAGTTGGGAGGATCAGCAAGGGAGGTTAGAAGCAAAATTAGTTGGGTTACACAGATCCAGCGGAAGAGAAACACAGACTCCAACAGACACCAACAAATAGACTGTCTTGTCTACGTGTCCTTGCTTTTATACATCTCAGCGAACCTATAAGTGAAGTAGACATCACCATTGTTTTCTTTTCACAGTCTATAACCTATTTTTTCTCATTAAAATATTCCAGTTAGCCTCAAACCAGCACATTTTGCCCAAGCTGGCAGCACTGTTTCCCTACATCGCCTGACACAGGCATCCCCAGCGATGTAGATAATCCCTTCTTATTTCAAGCTATTCATATTCCCCAAAACCAACAGGTCAAAATGAAGGTATGAAACAACAAATTACAGTCTGCTTGATCTGAGGGGCTTATGTGTGTAATTATGATATTAACTGTCTTAATAATAAAAAAACTGCTCCCAAACATCCATATGCTTTGTCACTCCCCTTAGCAATAAAGATTGAACAAAGTGTTAGGATAAAAAATGTCTCTAATTTGGCTCATGCACTAGCAAGAATGTTAATTTAATTCTAGGAATGAGCTGGAAAATGAAGGAGTGTTCTACAGTTTGAGTGGTGCAGGTTTGGAGGGGAGATTTTTACTTGACAGCTGATATTATCTAGGCTGCATTAAGTGGATGGTAATATATAGAACTTTATAGTGACAGTTTCTGAGAATAATTGTTTCCTCTTGTTCACCACACATTTCACAGAACCACAGAATGTCAGGGGCTGAAGGACCTCAAAAACTCATCCAGCCCAACCCCCTGCCACAGCAGGATCATCTAGACCAGATCACACAGAAATGTATCCAGGTGGGTTTTGAATATCTCCAGAGAGGGAGACTCCACAACCCCCATGGCAGTCTATTCCAGTGTTCTGTCAGACTCACAGGAAAAAAAAATCCTCACGTTTAAATGAAACTTTCTATGCTTCAACTTCCACCCATTGTCCCTTGTCCTGTTATCAGACATAACCAAGCAGAGCCTGGCTCCATCCTCTTGGCACATACCCTTTACATATTTATAAACATTGATGAGACCTCTCAGGCTCCTCTCCTCTAAGTAGCACAGCTCCAGCTTCCTCAGTCTCTCCTCATAATAGAGATGTTCCATTCCTTTCATCATCTTTGTGCCTCTCTGCTGGACTCTCTCAAGCAGTGCTATGTCCCTCTCGAATTGCATCCCCGCAAGCACACAACTTTTGTGCATGTTGTCCACTGGGAAGACCTTGCTTTTAGCTAACTTATCCTCAGCTTGGAAGAGAAATGAAAAGAGGGCAGAGCCTTTCTGAAATATCCCACAAGACTGACAAAAGAAAATAATAAACAGAATCACTTGAGAAATTCTTGTCAGTGTGAGTGATTTCTAAATCCTTCTTTCTCCTCCCTCTGTTTCTCCATCACTTTTCCACTAACCTGAGAAGATTGGAATTACTCCCTCCTGGTACTGAAACTTTTAAAAATTAATTTGATGATCAACCTTTTTGACATTATCCTGTTTTTCTTCACTATTTATCCTTCCTCCCACAGGCCATTCCTGTCTGTTTCTGGCATTTGTCCCAGTCCTCTGGGAGAAGTATGATAGTTTAAATGTTATTTTTCTTGCAGCACCTATCCTTCTCCTTCCTCTGTCACTTAACTTGTTCCGTGATTTCAGAAGGGTCAGTTCCCTCCTCACAAGTCTTTTGGTAGGTAGGCACATGCAAACACAAAAAGATGTTAAAATAGTGGAAATGTCTATTTCTCTTTTGACCTTGTTCATACACCCTTGTTCACATTTCTGAGCTCCTTTTTTCCCCATCTTAATCTTTTATGCAGAATCACAGAATATCAGGGACTGGAAAGGACCTCAAAAGCTCATCCAGTTCAATTTCCTTGCCAGAGCAGGATTACCTATACCAGAACACACAGGAACACATCCAGGGAGGTCTTGAATATCTCCAGAGAGGGAAACTCCACAACCCCTGTGGGCAGCCTGTTTCAGTATTGTTTTATGCGCTGGTTTGAGGCTAATTGGAATATTTGATGAGAGAAATTAGATTATTGGCTGTGAAAGGAAAATAATGGTGATGTCTATGTTACCTATTTGTTCTGCTGGTGCATATAAAAACAAGGACACGAAGATAAGTCAGTCTCTGCCTGGCTCTTGCTCAATTAACTCTTCTGCCTGAACCTGCATATTCCCAACCAATCATTGTGCTTCTAACACCTCTTGCTGACCTTTCCAGCTCACCCTGCATGTAAGGATGGAAAGGGTGGAAGGAAGGAAGGAGGGGCGTTGGTTGGGAACCTTCTCAGGCAGTCTGGGTGCTCAGGAAGGGGGTTTGTATCTCAGTATTACTTTTTACTGGCACATTATTGTATATAGTTGTAAATATAAATGTATATTTTGTATATATTTTGCTTGTAAATTGTGCAAAGCTATAAAAACAGCTTAATTCTTTAAATTCTAACTGGCTGAGTTTAGTCTGTGTGTGGGTGGGTAACACCCAAACCACCACAGTTTTTGTATAGTTCTTTTTGATCATTGGCAAGAAAAATCTTGTTTATACAAATGTTTTTGTTTTTGTTTTTTTTTTCCCTTATGTCCTAGGATATCAAATCTCTGTATTAAGGATTAATTTTCACAAGATTCAATCCCCAAAATATGTTTACACGATTTGCCATCAGCTTGACACTCCTTGGAAAAGCTGTAACTGTAAGACTTTATGTCTTGGAAAAGTAGCTGGAGGTGGTTGAGTCAAGTTAATGAAAGGTATAATAAAAGCAATCTAGTCCGTATCATCTTGTCATTTCAGCTATGACCATGCTTACTGACCCTGTGCCTTTTGAACTGTAGAGCATTTTAAGTGGTCATTAGAGGCTGTAACCATGACACTGACACACATTCCCAGGGCACTGCTGGGATATTTGTACCCAGAGTGAGTTTCCCATGGCTTACGCATGAAAGGATCTGTCCCAGTTTGTGGCAATGAGCATACCTGGCACTGGAGGACAGAAATGACCCTGACAGTTTTCCAGGAGTAAGAATGAAGATACTGCACACTGACTGGAAGTTTAAAGAGAAATTCTATTTACAAGAGCATATATATAAAAGGGAATCTGGTAGAATAAGTACAAAAATTCATTAAGCCCAAACTGGCCTTCTAGAATCTTGCATCCCTTCCAACCTCAGTCAGCCTGTGGAGGTACTCGAAGGTGTCCAGAGAAGGACAGCAAGGCTGGTGAGGGGGCCTGAAGCACAGCCCTGTGAGGAGAGGCTGAGGGAGCTGGGGGTGTGCAGCCTGGAGAAGAGGAGGTTCAGGGCAGACCTCGTTGCTCTCTACATCTACCTGAAGGGAGGTTGTAGCCATGTGGGGTTGGGCTTGTCTTCCAGTCACCCAGCAGCAGAACAAGGGGACACAGTCTCAAGTTGTGCCGGCAGAGGTCTAGGCTGGATGTTAGGAGAAAGTTCCCGACAGAGTGATTGGCATTGGAACGGACTGCCCAGGGAGATGGTGGAGTCCCCATCCCTGTAGGTGTTTAAAAGGAGGCCATGGTTTAGTTAATCAGAAAGACTAGTTGGATAGGTTGGACTTGATGATCCTAGAGGTCTTTTCCAAGCTGGTTAACTCTGTGATTAATTCTGTGATAGGCTGAAACTGCCCTCCCCAGCTGGGGTCTACAATGCCTCAACGGGCTGCAATGATGCAACTCAACTCCCTGCCAGCTAACCCCCCCAGGAATCATGGGAGAGATTACTCTCTCAGAGAGAAGTGGAGGCAAGAAAGGGAGGGAAGAGAAGGGGGGAGAGATCAGTCAAGCACTATCTTTTAAACTGTGATATCAGAAGACAGAACAGAATAACAATATTATGTTATCCTGGTATGAGCAGGTCTATCCCCCTGGGATGGGCCTCTGTCCCTATGGTTTTGTTAAGGGGAACCTAGAAGCAACCGCTACAAACTGGAACATAGAAGGTTTTACCTCAACATAAGGAGAAATTTCTTTACAGTGAGGATGACAGAGCCCTGGAGCGGGCTGCTCAGAGGTTGTTGAGTCTCCTTTTCTGGTGGCTTTCCAAACCCACCTGTATGCTTTCCTGTGTGACCTACCCTAGGGGATCCTGCTTTTGGCAGGGGGGGTTAGACTTTATGATCTCTGGAGGTCCTTTCCAACCTCTAAAGTTCTGTGATTCTGAGATTTTCTGGACTACATATGCCACAACAAAAGAAAAAACCTTGTTTCTTTGGTTGAACTGCAAAACAGAAAGGAAGGCGTACTCTTGTCAGCGTCATGTTAAGATGAAGTAAAGATGAAGCAAAAGTACTAAAAGTTTGCACTAACAATCAGGAAGCATATGTTAGGCCTCAAGCAAACAAAATTGTTTTTGGGATACAAACTTCATGAGTGTGTGCAAAGAGTCTCTGAGGTTTTCCAGTAGTTTTCAATTATGTGCTGAAGCAGTTAGGTAATAAAGACTGCAACATTGAGAAGAGGAAATGAGAAAAGATTTTATAATCTTTAGAGCTATCACTCTTCAAGTGTCTTAAAAGAGAGGAAACTGGAGTTGGCTATAACCTGATCTCCTGAGTTAGCATAGGTGCAATTGAAAGCAATATTATCACCATACAAATTGATACTGCCCAATTGCATTCTTTTTGGTTGGAGATAATGGCCAGGACTCTTTGCAAAAGAAGAAAAAACCAATGCCCTTAGTGTAGCAGAAGAAGCAAGTAAGTAATTTATGCTATGAAAGACTCGATGTTGCAGAAATTTGACTGGCAAAATGATTGATTTATAAGTAATCTTGCTGCTGACTTGGGAAATTTTGAAATACAATTCCTTTTTTCATCATTCCTAATACAAAAGTATTTTCTGTTCAGCCACTTATTTCTCTAAGGCTTAGATTTTGACACACTGTCAGAAAAGAGAGCATCGGAGAGGTGGATCAGTGACTGAGGGAGCTGGGGCTTAGTTTGAAAAAGAGGAGGCTGAACAACTACCCGAAGGGACACTGTGGAGAGGCTGCTGCTGGGCTCTTCTCACAGCTAATTAGACACAGAACAAGGGGGAATGCCCTCAAGCTGAGACTGGGTAGGTTTAGACTGGACATTAGGAAAAAGTTTTTCATAGACAGAATGATCAGGCACTGGAATGAGCTGCCCAGGGAGGTGGTGGAGTCACCCACTCTGGATGTGTTTAAGGGTCATTTGGATGTGATGCTTAGGGCTATGGTTTAAGGTGAATCTTGTAGAGTAGGGTTATAAGTTGTATTTGGTTATCCTGAGGGGCTTTTCCAATCTGCATATTTCTGTGGTTCTACGAGTCTGTGATCTAAATGCTGTCATTAAGATTTTTTAATTTTTTTTTTTTTTGTTTCAACAGCAAATCTTTAAGATCTATATCTATGGCATAAGGTCATCTGCAGATTTACATTGCACCCTTTCACATGCAGAGCATCACCTCTGCCCAGCAATAACTTGCATTAATACTTACCTAAGAGAAAGAATCTTAAAGAGAATCAACTCCTAATTCAGTCATCAAGAGCTCTGAGTATATCTCTGAAATGCTGAATTAACCCTCATTATCCAGTTAGGGGAGCCTCTGTGGGATGTTCCAAAAACTTAAACATTGGGCATGAATCTAAATATCTTGCTGAAAACAGTCTAAATAAGCAGCTGGGCAGTGCTTCTTGACCAAAGCCCTGTTGGTGTGAGATAGATGTTTCCACAGTTAAGCAAATTCCATCCACTTATGGCACTGTGGCTCTGTGGGAACTTTGCAGTGTGGAGAAAGTATTGCTTCTAGGTGTTTACAATAAACAGTAATGTGAGCTCTATTAGGCATCCAGTTAGAGGGAAATACATAAACTGTGCGTGAAGATTATTTGGATAATTAAATTATTAAGTAAGCATTATGCAAGGCAGGGAGAGGGGGTTGTTACTAAGCTAATATTAAATTTTGACTGCAGAAAGCAGCCAGGTGCCTTTTATTCTCCTCAAGGAGGTGACTATCTCTTGATAAATCAAATTCCCTTTGGTGGCCTTATTGCAGTGTCAGAATAGGCATATTATTAACAACACTGTGTAGATTTATATTGGAAAAGATAGAGTTCAGTGAGCTGAATGGAACCTGCTGCCAAGCTGTGTAAATCCCATGGATCAGTGTTACCACTCAAGAGTATTAGCCGGGACTCTCCTGTTCTAGTGGGTAAATCTTCATGAAACTTCACTTAAGGCTAGCAAATTAGAATGGTTAGGAGGCTAACAGTAGTCACCTTCTCAAACTCAGACACACATTTTGGCCCACACTGGGTTCTGTTCAAATGTACAGAATCACAGAATGTCAGAGGTTAGACCTCCAGAGCACTGAGTCCAACTCCCTTGCCAAAAGCAGGATCCCCATGGGTAGTCCAAACAGGAAAGCATCCAGGTGGGTTTTGAAAGTCTCCAGAGAAGAAGACTCCATAACCTCTCTGAGCAGCCTCTCCCAGTTCTTAGTCACCCTCACTGTATAGAACTTTCTCCTTATATTGAGGCAACACTTTCTATGTTCAAGTTTGCAGTGATAAATTTGACTCCTCAGGACAGGGAGGAGTTCCATAAAGCAGTCTACAGTTGTGTAAGCGAAACATTTTAGGCCAAAGAGGCTTCCTGCTTAACCTACATCTGAGGAGGCAGCAACAAGCTTTTCTAGCCTGACAAGCATCACACCATCAGAGCCCTCTGTTCTTGTTGGATGTCTGATCTTGTCTTCCATCCTCATAGCTGTGGAGACTCTGATGAATGGAAAATGTTGCAGAGGGATTAGATGTGAGAAGGTTTCTTGAAAGGTGGAGGAGGGTTTAGAAAGATGTGCTTGATTCCCCCAGAATTATCACACAGTTTGGCAGAGGTAGCACAGCCTGTATGGCACAGCCATTGCTCAGTCCCCACCCTGGCTTCAGGGAGCCGCGCTGGGAAGCCCCTTTCCTACCTGGGTGTCAGAGCTACCTAATTGTGTCAGATGCAGATGCCAGTAGGTACATCTCTCATTTCCGGGCAAAACTCAAGACGTTTCATTGGATATTTAATCCTAATTAAAAAGGTGCAGTTTGATGGCATTTGGAAGAATATTGCTGGCATCACTATTTCTTTCTTCTCACCAGAGAAAACTAAACTTCAAACTCATTTCATTATGTAGATTAATCTGCTCTTGTGTATTGGTGTGATCTACCTATACAGTGATATGGAATACTTTTTCCACGTTTAGTGAGTATAGGCATGCAGCTTGCACATATAAGAAGTATTATAGAAATAAATGTGAAAAGAAAAAAAAATCTTAGTTTAGTTTTAATTTATACTCAATGATAAGAGGTGTGGTTTCCCTGGAACAGTTATGTTTCAGCTATTTGAAGCCAGCTGAGAGCCAGTTGTGCGCCCGCAGCCTCTCAGGGGTGTGATTATTTAATGATAAAACTCATTTTATGCAGTGGCTGCTGATTTCTATTGCAAGGAATTATTGTAACATAAACTGTAGTGGCAAATTTTTGAGCTGAAGGAAGGCATGAAATAACATCACCTGTCAAAATGCTTGGCTGAAGTCTAGAGTCAAATTTATCTTATAGTGGCAAATTCTCTACCTGGCTGAAAAAGATGCTCTGCTAAGATGATAGCTGCTAGTTGCATATTCCTCAAAGACAAGAGATTTCAGGTTAAATGGGCTTTATAAGCACCATATTTGACAATCTCTAAGGGCAAGTCTCTGTGTTGGAGAAGAATTTATCTTCATTCACTTTTAAGGTAAGCCAGAGTCTTCTGAATCACAGAATAATAGAATCATTGTGGTTGGAAAAGATCCTTAAGACTGTGAAGTCCAACTGTACATGAACATGAAGGTTAAGCAATACAGAGGACTCTGAATAGGATTTTTGGAAACAGAACAGAAGTTTGAGGCAGCGGAAAAATAACCATTATGGTGATTCTTTTGAGATGTAAGCCACCTGCATATTAAGGCAAGCATCTGCATGGATAATTAGCTTTATACTTCTCAGAATCATAGAATCATTGAGGCTGGAACAGACCTCTGAGATTATCAAGTCCACCCTAATGTTCTCCTTATGTTGTTTTCTGAGAAGATGCATTGTGGAAAGGCCTTCCAAGAGAATTCCAGTTTTCAGCATTTAGAAAGACGCAGGGAATGATTGACCTCTATTTTCTCACTGGTCATGTGTCAAACTAGGTGTTATATACTAAAAAAGAAAAAAGCATTTTTGACATTGTGGGATAAATTGCATTTAAGGTAGATCAAAAAAGTATTGTTTAGGGGAAAACAAAAAGTCTCTTTTGGTTTTAGTCACTTCTAAAACTTCTAGATCCTGAGATTCTATTCCCCCCTGCCCCCAGTTTTTCTTTCTATTATACAGGCATCAGATTTGAAAGGAGACATTCTCATAACCTCATTTTGGTTTTCAAATAAAGTATGCTTTGTCTTACTGAAGTAAAACATTAGATTTCAAAACATTCTGATTTTTGAACAATGAACATTAAGTTTGTTTGTTTGGTTGTTTTTTTTTTTTATGTAGACCTTTTTAAAAGTTTGATATTTGGAAGAGTTTACTAATAATTAGGAAAAAAAAAAGGTACTCTTAACAGGTGGTTCCAATTGATGAAGAAACCAAAATCCTAGAAAACGATCACTAGTCTCAAGTATAGGTTTATTCTGGGAGTTTTTAATCACTTTCGGTTTGGAAGACCTTTCCAGATAGCAGCTGGAGACAGCAGTGTCAATTTTTAAGGACGATGCCAGCATTTGCTGTCTGACTGTTGGCTACACCCCACAGAATTAAAATTTCCCCATTTGAAGTTGTACTCCAGGGAACAGAGCTGCAGCCCTTTAAAAATTACCACCAAAAGATGTAGAGTATAGGCTATAAAGACTGTATCTGAGGGTTATTATTACCATCAGTTATTATGTAAATGATTCGCCTTACTCACAAACACACACACACACACACACACACTTTTTCATCCCAATTTAAAACATAATTGCAGCCTTTGACAGATTGCCTATTTTTTTTTACATAGAATGAATTAAAATATTTAAAGTGGGAAAAGACAGAAAAGAACATTATGTCCCATTAAACTAATCAAATGTACTAAAACTAACCCTTCTACCCCAAAACCCACCTCCTGCTGCCATCCACTGCATCAAGATGGCTTACGAATGAACAAATTCACTTGGCACTTTACAAAATGAGGTTGTGATAAGTGCATGAAAAAAAAATCAAAGCCCTTTATAGCTGGCAGGATCTTGGCTTTGTAGCAGTGAGTTTAAATCAGGGCACCAAGATCACAAAAGTGCTTCCAAATCCTTACAAGAACAAATTATAGTTTTCTGTTTCCTGACTTGTCTTTCACAGCTGTAGTGCAAGTTGGCTAAAAGTATTTCACCATTTTCCACAGGATGGTATAGAGGCTGATAGTGTGAGTGGATTGAAAAAACAAATGTGACATCTGACAGGAGGTGTGATGAGTTAGGAGCTTCCCCCACCCCCCTACCCTGGCCAGCTATTGGAATTTACCAGAGTAGCTCAGACAGCTTGGAAGTAAGATGGAGCTATATTTACAACAAAGCAAAATTTACAAACATATATACACAATATATGTACAAGTAGTTACAATTATATTCAAATTAGAAATAATATAGAAATCCAAACTCCTTCCCAGACAAAGAAACTGCCCACAATGCCTCAAAGCTACTCCCGCTTTCTCTTCTAGCTCCCTTCCCAGCCAGAAACCAAAGCAACAGTCAACAAAGCTTACTTGTTAGTTGTTAGTGGAGAGACAGAATCATAGAATCACAGAGTGGTTTAGGTCGGAAGTGACCTCAAAGCTCATCCAGTTCCAATCCCCCACCATAGGCAGGGACACCTCCCACTAGAACAAGTCGCTCAAGGCTTCATCCACCCTGGCCTTGAACACCTCCGGGGAGGGAGCAGCCACAACCTCTCTGGGTAACCTGTGCCAGTGTCTCATCACCCTCACTGTAAAGAACTTCTTCCTAACATGCAGTTTAAATCTCCACTCTGCCAGTTTAAACCCATTGCTGTCTGGGCTGCACTCACACTGTAGGCTCATGTTGAGCTTTTCATCAACCTGACCCCCCAGGTCCTTTTTCTTAGGGCTGCTCTCCAGCCATTTGCCATGCTGCCTGGATTTGTACTTGGGATTGCACTGAACCAGGTGCAGGACCTTACACTTGGCCTTGTTGAATTCCATCATCTTGGCCTGGGCCCACCTCTCCAGCCGTTCCAGGTCCCTCTGGATGGCATCCCTGCCCTCTAGCAAGTCAACTGTGCTACACAGCTTGGTGTCAGCGGCAAACATATTAGTTATGAGAGTGGAGTGAAGAGGAAGCAAATAGGGAAATGCTCCAGAACAGAGAGGGGGAAATGATTGACATTTTGGCTTTTTATCCACCTCAAAAACCTGATGCATGATATAGACTTCATCATTATTTTCTTTTCACAACCGGTGATCTAATTTCTCTCATTAAAACATTCCAATTAGCCTCAAACCAGCAGAGAAGAGTATGTCTAAGGGAAGGTGTGGAAGAGGATGCACTGCATGTTACTTCAGAAAATCCCTCCATGACCAACGGCCAGAATCCATGGCAGCTCATTCCTCATCCCCCATCATTTAGAGAATGTGCAGCAGAAGGACTCAAAATGCAGCCATCCATCCCTTCCTCAGCACACTCACACTTTGTACCTTTGAAAAAGTCTCTTCTCTCCCACTTTTCTTATCAGATCACTTCTGCAGTTATTTATAACTCAGTTTGAGGCAGCAGGATGGTAGCAAGGTCCTTACTACTGAGAAAGATCCAAGGAGTGGCAATATAACTCACAGTCTTCAGGAAGGCCATTTTTATGTACTGTAGCAATTTAATTACTCTGACAGTTAGTCAATGTGATAGAGCTCTTTACTGGTGGTAACTCTGTGTAAATTTAGAGTGGCATTTTTTCCTATATAAATCAGTATTGCAATTATTTCTCGTCAGTTAGAGATGGATGGACTAGAGCAAATTCTGGCTCTCCTTGAGCAGAGTTTTTGGGGAGATGAGCTCCAGTATAGGTCTTTGTCTAATGGACATACTAAAGCAACAAGTTTAAATAAATTAATAATTGACATGTTTGTTTGTAGTGGTTGGAAAAGATTACACACATCTAGCTATGACTTACATTTACATTTGTCATGTTATAAACTATATAATTTAACCACACATACTCTGTGGCCTCTGATTTTGGCATCTTGGTTGTTGCTTCCTGTAGTAATTCCTCTCATGAGCTCTGTCATTTAAAGTTTTATACAGCTCCCAGGTTTCTGAAAGTTCTCCCCCCAAAACTTTTTATTTCCTCTTGCTGTTCACCACACATTTCACAGAATCACAGAATGTCAGGGGCTGGAAGGGTCCTCAAAAGGTTATCCAGTCCAACTTTCCTGCCAGAGCAGGATCACCTAGACCAGATCATACAGGAATGCATCCAGGTGGGTTTTGAATATCTCCAGAGAGGGAGACTCCACAACCACCCTGGGCAGCCTGTTCCAGTGTTCTGTGAGACTCACAGGGGAAAAAAATCCTCCTCATATTTAAATGAAGCTTCCTATGATTCAGCTTCCACCCATTGCCCCTTGACCTGCCATCAGGCATCACTGAGCAGAGCCTGGCTCCATCCTCCTGGCACTCAGCCTTTACTTATTTATTAACATTGATGAGGTCACCTCTCAGGCTCCTCTTCTCCAAGCAGCACAACTTCAGCTCTCTCAGTTTCTCCTCATAACAGAGCTGTTCCATTCCCTTCACCATCTTTGTGGCTCTGTGCTGGGCTCTCTCAAGCAGTTCTATGTCTCTCTTGAACTCGGGGGCCCAGAGCTGGACACAGTACTGCAGATGCAGCCTCCCCAGGGCAGAGTAGAGAGGGAGAAGAACCTCTCTCAACCTACTAACCACAGTCCTTCTACTATACCCCAGGATGGTGTTGCCCCTCCTGGCCATGAGAGCACACTGCTGGCTCATGGTCAACCTCCCACCCACTAGCACTCCCAGAACCTTTTCTCCTTCACTGCCTTCTGACAGGTCAGTTCCCAACCTATACTGCTACCTGGGGTGGTTCTTTCCCAGGAGCCAGACTCTACACTTGGCCTTGTTGAATTTCATTAAATTTCATTTACCACATTGATCTTTGTATTATATACTGTACTATATAGTGTATTGCTTTGGCCAGCAGTTTCTTATGGTCTTACTCATCCTGCAGTCAGTCCTTTGTGCTCAGTACAGTATAATCCTCTGTCAGCTTTCTAACTGTTGGAAAATGCACTTCAGTTGTGGTGATTAATTTTGCATAAAGAAAAGACATGACCTAATGTAACAACTTGAAAGGATCTTGTGAAAAATAATTTCAGATGTCTGCATACATTGAAGAGTTCAGAAAAAATATGTACTTCAGTCAGTCATTTAATGTGCATGTAAATTTTCAAGACTGGCTTCTACAAATGTGACTACTCAATACATTATATTCTCTCAACTTGTAGTCTGAGTAATTCAAGTGCAAATCTATTTCAGGTGGCAATAAAAGGAAGGTGAACGGTTAACAGAGGTAAAGAGAACAGAGGAAAATGCTGTCCTCATAGTGGTGTAGTTTTGACCACAGAAAGAAGAATTGGCTGACCCTTTACTGTATTAAAATCTAATGTTGTATTGAGAATTTGACAAGAGCATGTATCTTAGAGCTGTCGCAGATTGAGCTGAACCTGCTGCTGATATTCAATACCATGCTGCCTTCATACCAACTTCAAAATGAAAGGGTTGGCTGGAGTGAAGTATCATGGGCCTTGCAATTCAGACTGTAAGATGAGAGGCTTCCTGTTACGGTTGCAGCTGCTGGTTTCCCGTTTTGGGTGTTGATCTTTTTCACTGTGCTGGCTGCTGTGTGCTTGGATGGCAGAAATTGTTTTATTACTGACTTCTGTTGCTGTTTTTGTTTTTGCTAGGGTAATTGTAGAGCATATACTCTCGTTAAACTCCTTATCTCAGCCCAGAGGTTTCTTTTTTCGTGTTACTATCCCCACCTCCATCTGTGTGGGGTTGGGGTTGTTAGAGCAGGCTCTGTTAACTCAGGACAAATGGGTACTTTAACTGTTTGAACAACTCTCATCTAAGGTGATGAGACTGGGATTCAGTTGCATTAACACAGACAACTGTTACTAGTTTTGATTTTCAAGAGGTGCTTCTGCTTTCCACTCCTCTACCAGAAGGCTGTAAGTTCCCTTTGGATCATGGGTTATACTTGACAGCTATGGATGTCTCAGACTCCTGGGGCATCCAGAATAGCACTGGGTTTGTGTGCTGAGGCAACTGAAACCCGTTTATACTGCTTTCAATATTCTAATTGGACATTACTTTAACACATTTACAAAAGCTAATGATTTTTCCTGAACGATTCAGTATGGGCATTCAGCTAATTGCTTCATATCTGGAAACTGTTACTTGGGCCTTGTAAATGATCTCTTAGGTCATATTATTTTTTGTTTCCTTCTTAATAACTTGAGATGAAACATTATTAAATTTACTGTAAACCAGAAGTGGAAAGCAATTTTCAGGCGTGTTGATTATGGTAATAATTATCCATTTTGGGGACTCTAAAATTACACAAACTATCACTGGTGGTTTGTTATGTGATTCCTGGTTTCTCAACTACGTATATGATAAGTTTCTTATAACTTACATATAAATATTTTTAAAGAGCACAAACAATAAATATGAACCACAGAATCACAGAAACAGTCAGGTTGGAAGTGACCTCCAGAGACCATCAAGTCCAACCTCCCTGCCAAGGCAGGATCCCCTAGGGTAGTTCCCACAGGAATGCACGCAAGTGGATTTGGAAAGTCTCCAGAGAAGGAGACTCCACAACCTCTCTGGGCAGCCTGTTACAGTGCTCTGTCACCCTCACTGTAAAGAACTTCTTTCTAACATCTGGTTTAAATCTCACCTCTGCCAGTTTAAGTCCTCTCTGGAGATATTAAAAATCTGCCTGGATATGTTCCTGTGTGATCTGCTCTAGGTGCTCCTGCTCTGACAAGGAGGTTGGACTGGACGAGGTTTTGAGGGCCCTTCCAGCCCCTAACATTCTGTGATTCTGTGAAGTCAGGACTTTCCCAAAAGCTCAGTGTAGAATGGAAATAAATAGAGGATTGGTTGGAAAAAGAATGATGAAGTCTATATCATTCATTGATTTGCTGATTGGGATAAAAAGGTAATGCATAATCAACTTTTTTTTTTTCTTCTTTCTGTCCTTGGTTTTGGTCTCCTTGCAACCCTCTGCTTTTTACTGGTCCCCTTACGTCTGTCCTAAACTTCTCGCTGATACAAGTCAACTGGGAGTGGGTCCATCTAGTTCCAACCCCCCACCATATGCAGGGACACTTCCCACTAGAACAGGTTGCTCAAGGCCTCATCCAATCTGGTTTTGAACACCTCCAGGGAGGGAGCATCCACAACCTCCCTGGGCAGCCTGTTCCAGTGTTCCATGACCCTCACAGGGAAAAAAAATCCTCCTTACATTCCTATGCTTCAGCTTCCCACCCATTGCCCCTTGTCCTGACATTGGATATCACTGAGCAGAGTCTGGCTCCATCCTCCTGGCGCTCACCCTGCACATATTTATAAATATTGATGAGGTCACCTCTCAGGTTCCCCTTCTCCAGCCTGCAGAGCCCCAGCTCCATCAGTCTCTCTTTTTAAGAGAGATGTTCCATTCTCAGTTTGGAATTTCCCAATAAGCCTTAAACTACCACAACACCACTTTTTAGCTGGCTTAAGCTAAATACTGCCCTTTTGCCAGGGTTGTTATTTTTTTTTTTTTTTCCAAATTAATGAAATCAAAGCACCTTCTCTGTATGGGAAATGAACTTGGGGAAGAATTGCTAACACAGTGAAATTGAAATTCCCTTTTGAGCACTTTGGGCTTGGACAGGATGGACATGGGTAGCAGCATAACATCTTAAGACAAATTTGAATAAATGTTCAAATATTCCCCTAGCACACATTTACAATATTTGCAGCTACTCATCCATTCCCTACCAAATGCTGTGCTTTGGAAACCAAGCAACAAAGACTACGGTACAGAAGCTAATTAATCATACATGAGTCTCCTATTGGAGAATTTTTATTAGCTCTCTAAGACCACAGTAACAGCTCCACCCTATGTACATAATGAGAATATGAAATGTTTGCTGATTTTTTTTGTAACTGATTGTGTTTTACATTTGTACTGGGTTCAGCTAGCTTAGGGTTAAGCTTTTGGTTTGGGGTTTTTTCTTCTGTTTTTCTTTCCCATCAAAAGAAGAAGGTTGGGAGGCGATCTGCTGGAGAGCAGCCCTGTGGAGAGGGACCTGGGAGTGCTGGTGAATAGTAAGTTGTCCAGGGGACAGCAATGTGCCCTTGTGGCCGAGAGTGCCAATGTTATCCTGGGGTGCATTAAGAGGATTGTGTCCAGCAGATCAAGGGAGGTTCTCCTCCCCCTCTACTCTGCCCTGGTGAGCCCTCATCTTGAGTATTGTGTTCAGTTTTGGCTCCCCAGTTTAAGAGGGACAGGGATCTGCTGGAGAAGGTCCAGTGGAGGGCTATGAGGATGATGAGGGAACTGGAACACTGCCTGATAAGCAGAGGTTGAGGGACCTGGGACTGTTTAGTTTGGAGAAGAAAAGACTGAGAGGAGATTTAATAAATGTTTATGAATATCTGAGGGCTGATTGTCAGGAGAGAAGGGACAAGCTCTGCTCACTTGCTGCCTGTTCCAGCTTGGGCCACAAGCATACCCCATTCTGGAGAACAGAATCGACTCTTGCCCCTTTTCAGGAGTAAGAAGGAGGACACTGTATGCTGGTTGGAAGTTCAGAGAGAAATTCTATTTATAATAGCATATGTATCAGGTAGAGTAAGTATAAAATCCGCTAGGCCCAAACTGGGCTTCTAGATTCCTGCACCCCTTCCACCTCCCAGTCAGCCTGTAAGGTAGACCAAAGCTGCACCCCCGCCCACCCAGGCAATTCCCACATGAACCATAAGATAAGAATGCGTGCTTCTCGGAGAAGAGGAGAGAGAGGCAGGGATGAGAAGGGAGAGAAGTGCAGTCAAGCACTACCTTTTAAGCTGTGATACTGGAAAGGGAACAGAATAACAGTATTACAATATCCTGGGATGATCAGGTCCATCCCCCTGGTATGGGCCTCTGTCCCTATGGTTTGTTTAAGGGGAATCTGGGACCCCTCAAACTACCACACTCCCTGTGATAGAACAAGGAGCAATGGATGTAAGCTGCAGCACAGAAGGTTCCACCTTGATGTGAGGAAGAACTTCTTTACTATAAGGATCACAGAGCACTGGAACAGGCTCCCCAGAGAGGTTGTGGAGTATCCTTCTCTGGAGACTTTCAAGGCCTGTCTGGATGTGTTCCTGTGTGACCTGAGCCAGATTGTATGGTCCTGCTCTAGTAGGGTGATTGGACTCGATGGTTTCCTTGGGTGCCTTCCAATCCCTGACATCCTGTGAGCCTGTGAAGCTGGGAGAGTCACAGCCAACACATCCAACTGACCCAGCCATTGGGGTACTCAGTACCATGCTGATGGCATACCCACTGTAAGGGAAGGGTTGGCCAGGGCAAACGTGGGTGCTTTGAGTAGGTGGCTGCGAGGTGGAGGTGGTGGGGCAGGATCAGGTGGCCTGGCTGGGCCACCATGGTCAGCACTGTATCCCTCCCTGTATATTCCATCAGTATTGTTCTCCCTGATTGTTGTTATTTCTTTGTGCTGTTATATTAAAATTTCCTTAGCTCATCCCACAGGTTTTGCCTTTTTTCCCCTCCACATTCTTCTCATCCTACAGGGAAGTGCTGGTGGTTGTGGGCCAGTTGTGTGAGTGGCTGTGTGGGGATCAGCTGCCAGCTGGGACTGAACCACTGTAGTCGTTTTTGGCACCCAACGAGTGGCCTGAGGTGTTGAGATAATGAGAAATCCAACCAAAAGCTGTTAAAGTAACTTTGCCATATGCCTTTTCTTTATTAGCTAAAGAGTGCATATTCACAGTGCTGTTCCATTTGCTCACCTGGCTGTGTTATGTAAATCCTCCTCTGGCAGGGGGCCTGGACTCAATGATTTCTGGAGGTTCCTTCCAACCTCTAACATCCTGTGATCCTGTAATCCTTACATACCAGTCCTTATTCTCATTGTTAGGAAGGAACAGTTTGCACTGTGCTAGGTGGTGCTGTGTCCTTCTCAAGACACATTTACTCCTATTTCTTGTCTTCTGGGAGTAAAAACAAGACCTTAACATAGGCTAGAGGAATAAGTCTACAAACTAGAGAATGAGTCAGGAAAAGGTAAGCAAGAAACATGATTGGGGAGTTACTTCCATATTTTAGCTACCCTTTGCTTGCTTGATTTGTTGATTTGGTTTGTCCCTGTTAAAACAATTTTTATTTTAAATTTTTCAATTTTAATTTTTGCTGGAAAGTCTATAGCACAGTGTCAATGGGAGGGTATTTCTGGGAAGGTTAAGTTAATTTACATGGAAAAATGCTTCCTCTCATAATGCAAATCAGAGAGAACACAGCAGAAAAAAAAAATTGCTCCTGTTATATACTAATTATAAATGAGCTTTAGGGGAAAATTTATATGCTCATTTGAAAATGATCTCTGGGGTTTTTTTTTTTCTGCCTTGGAGTGATGAATGGTAATTAGAATAAAAGGTGTTCCTGCAGTGGGGCCAAATGTGCTGCCAAGGCAGTACCGCACGAGCCCCACCGTTTCCATAGTGTGTAACCCCTCAGCATCAACTCCTGTCTTTCAGTTAGGATTGACTAATGTTCCTCCATGTATGGAAAAAATATAATCAGTCATTTAACCCTGCTGGAAGGGCAGGAAGAGAAGCCATCACTAGAGCTATAACTTTTCTTTCTGTTTTGTTTTGGTTTTAAAACACGATAGGCCTTTGCTATGACTAAATATATATCATGCTGGGTTTTTATTAAAAAGGTAATAATTTTTTGGATGAGATATAGTATAGGAAGAAGTTCTTCACTATTGGTGGTGGTGAAACACTGGATCAAGTTGCCCAGGAAGGTGGTGGAGGCTCCATGCCTAGAGAAATTCAAGGTCAGGCTTGATGGGACTCTGAGCAAGATGATCTGATCCCAGTTTACTGCAGGAGTGTTGGATTAGATGATCTGTGGAGGTCCCTTTCAACTCAGTTCATTATCTGATTGTTTCTCTGATTCTGTAGCATAAGGTTTAATCTATGCAAAACAGTTGGCTTGAGTAATAAAGGAGAGATGTGAGGAAATAACTGATAAAACAACACAAGTATAGAATCATAGAATGATTTTATATATATATTATATATATATATTTGATAGATATACAATGATTTTATTTTTACCTATATAGTTATATTTTAAACAATTTATATCTTCATCTATATCTATCTATTTATGTATCTTATAATGCATAACTTGCAGCATACAAGAAGTTTCAACCACAGGTTGGACCAAAGCTTCACTGATTCCAGCACTTGGGTGAGTGCGTTACTGCTCAAGTCTGTCACACAGTATCTGTGCTGAGTATCTGAGCATGGAAGCAGTATTCATTCTCTCAAAGGACAATAGCTGAGCTTCTGGAAGAAGAAGGAAAAAATGCTTTATGGAATTTTATATTCTGCAAGATTATTTAAATGATAAAGTTGTCCATGACTGACCCTGGTTCATTTTGGTCTTTCCTTCGCTAGATGACGTTGACAATAATCCTTAGATAGTCTTTGACTCTTGAGTCCCATGATAGAAACATCAATATGTGAGAGACTAGGTGTGAAAAAGTCATCTCTCTGCGGTTGCATAACAGTGTTATGCAATTGTAATAATGAAGCCATTCCTCACCACCAGGACTAAAATGTGAGATAGCTAATTGTGTCACTTTAATAAAATGTAGTTTGCAAGGCTCAATAGGTCACGGAAAGTAAATGCAAGCATAGAAAGGATAAAACAGATTGAGGACTTCATTCAGGTTACAAAAGAAAGAGAGCTTGACACCTTCTTAGAAATGAGAGACTCTTTCCCATTAAACATCTGAAATATCTATTACATAATAATGTCTACATTATGTGCTGGTTTGACAAAGATGTGTCCTCACAGGAGGTGTCATGTCTTGTTTATTATCTCTCTTAATGGAAAATATCAGAGAGGTTTGTCAAACTACTCTTGCCCAGGATGTTAAATCTAGTTTTTTCTTTGTTGCAGTCTATTGGATTTCTTTTATGTATTCCTGAGGATGTTTCTTTTCCTGCTCCTCCTGGAGAATGTTAGAGCTTAGCCTTTCAGACCTTTTCCTTTGTTTATCGCTACAAAGCTCTACACAGCTGAAAGAGAGCAGCCCAGTTTCAGACGTGTTATGGTAGTTGTGCACTTTTCCCTGGCTGACACCTAAGGTGTTACTGAGTAACTCTACCATGCTTCAGTTTCCTCATCCACAAAATACAGACTAAAAGCAATGGTCTTGGGCTTTATTTTTCAAAGCAAAAGACTTCAATATATATCAAGGAAGAATTTCATACATACATACATACGTATCATCTATATCTATATCAATATATCTGTATCTATATCTATATCTATATCTAATGTATGGACGAATCATTTCCCAAAGTTATGCAGGAGGCTGTGATTAAGTGTGCAGCTCTCCACTGCTCCAAGCACCCCCAAAGCACCTGGCTGAAGCTAGACCGTGATACACAGTGGAAGCTGCAGGGAACAAAAATGTATTTCCCAGTCTTTGTGACATGAACTAAATTTGCACTCTAAAGCAAATGATTGTCTGATACCTGCTGGTGCTCTACTAAAATAAGCAAAATGATCATTGTCCCTGACAACGTGCTCTGAGATAGCAGTTTTTGCTAAAAAAGGGCTTGATTCCGTGGTAGCTCATGCTGCTGTCACAAGATGATAGGCACCATTTTTCTGGAGGCTTCAAGCAAATAACAAGCATGTCTTTCCTGTGCAACATCTGAAGGAAACCACTTCCTTGCTTTCCTTTTATAAAGGACTGTTTCTTTGTGGCTTTGGGTCACACTTTACATTACTGGGCTCTGTGGCAGCTTGGACACACAGCTCTTTGCCAAGCCTTTTGCTTTAATTGTGCACAATTTGTTTTAGTACAGAAAAAACAGAAGGTTCAGCTCTTTTCAGCTGGTGATGTTGATAAAACACTGGAAGAGTGCTTTACCTTGTTGAAAAGATCCTCAGAGACTTGCTATTCTTATACTCAGTTTAACAGCTCAGGTTTTGGATGGTATGTACACGTAAAAATGAATATTTTTGGAATACTAAGGAAATTGATGAGATTTTTGGAGGCCATGCATGTCTTCTAGCTCTGTCATAATTACAGTTCACTCAGGGAACAAAGACTAATAAAAGCAATACTTGATGTTTATCCAGTAGTGAGTCTCCTACTGCAGCATACCAGGAAGAAAAGCCCATGTACAGTGCACCAGATGTGCACCACTGCATACAGAGCTGTGAATAACTCTTCAGGACAGGCTGCAGTACTGTATTTCTTCATCCCTTACAATGTGCTTGAGAAACTTGCCTCCAAGGCACTGTGCACAGCACAACTGGAAGACAGATGAATTTACATTCCCTCAGTCTGATATGCCTGTGTGTCTCCGTTTATGTTTCCTTGAGTTCCTCAGCTTTTCCCACGGTTGAATGCTGCTGCCTTACCTGCGGGGTCCTCTGTTGGCTACTTCCTGATGAGGACATCACTTTCTTGTGCTGTTTGTGGGGTTTCTAAATGATGTAATTACTGACTGTCAGCCAGTCCAGAAGTGGTGCTTCCTGGAGCTTGGAAATGGCACCTGTTCTCTTCAATATCTTTATCAGTGATCTGGATGCGGGGATTGAGAGCACCCTGAGCAAGTCTGCAGGTGACATTAGATTAGGTGGGAGTGCTGATTTACTTGAAGCTCTGCAGAGGGTTCTGGAGATTCTGAACTGATTGAGTTGCGGCCAATGGTTATGAGGTTCAGCATGGCCAAGTGATGAGTTCTTGGGTCACAATAACCCCATCCACTACTATGTACTTGAGGAGGGATGGCTGGAAGGCTGCCCAGTGGAAGGGGACCTAGGGATGTCAGTCAGTAGGTGGCTGAATACGAACCAGCAATGTACTCAACTGGCCATGAAGGTCAGAAGGCCAACAGTACCTTTGCTTTTATCAGAAATAGTGTGTCCAGAAGCACTAAGGAAGTGATCATCCTATACGCAGCACTGGTGAGGCTGCACCTTGAACACTATGTTCATTTTTGAACCTCTCTCTCCAAGAAAGAGGTGCTGAAGCATATCTAAAGAAGGACAAAAAAATCTAGTGAGACATCTAGAGCACAAATCTTATGCAGAGTGGCTGAGGGAACTGAGATTGTTTAGCTGGGAGAAAAGCAGGCTCAGAGGAGACTTTATTGTTCTCTCCAACTATCTAAAAAGAGGTCGTAGTGAAGTGCGTGTTGGTCTCCTCTCTGGTAAGAAGTGATAGGAAAATAAAATGGCCTCACGTTGTGCCAGGGGAGATTAGGTTTGGCTACTGGAAAACATTCCTTCCCAGAAGGAGATATCAAGCACTGCTCCAAGAAAGTGACAATGTCACTATCCCTGTATATGTTTAAAAGACTTGTAGATGTGATGCTTAGAGATCTGGTTTAGTGGTGATTTGTTAGTGCTAGGTTAATAGTTGAACTTGGCGATCCTAAATGCCTCTTCCAACCACAATGATTCTATGATTCTTAAATTCTAATAGTATGGAAGTAGCAAACTGTACTTTTTCACTAACTTTGGCTTTCATTGTTCAAGACAGGAATGCTGAATTGTGTTGGTACAAGAAAAACAGGGAGGTTTTCTGCATGTCTGGTTCTTTAGAGCTTAGCATGGAATAGAAACAGATGTTCATAGTAAAATAAGTATCCCAAAAAAAGCACTGTTATCCACTATGTATTTATCCTCCCTGATGCTAAAAGCTATGAATATATAAAGCAGTCAAAATGAATCCTGCTTATTGCACACTTTCACATGTGCAAATACGTACAGTTCAGGATCACAGCTGACCCCTGGCAAAAGTAACTCTCCAGTTTAAGAGTGTGTGTGCTTACCTGCCTATGTAATTGCTGTAGAACTTCATGATTCCACAGAGATGTTTTTCAGCATGATAATGAAACAGAAGATGAAATACTTGAGAAGAATTTGCTCTTGCTGACAAAGAGCAGAGAAACATACATTAAAATAATTAACAGTCTTAAGTATCCAAATGAAACACTGAAGTTGAGCAAAGTTCAGAAAAATTTACCTAGCAGCGATAATGATGGAGATTTACAAATACTTTGATGACTTCCTTAACACCATTATGAAATGTTACCATTTTGTTTGGAAAGAAGAAGCTGTTTTAGACTCTGTTTCTATTCACTCTCTCTGCCTTGTTTGTGGATCAAGGAGTGGGGAACTGACAGCCCATGTGTGCTGCTTTGAGGCTAATTAGAATATTTTAATAGAGAAAATTACACTATAGGCTGTGAAAGGAAAACATCATGATGTCTACTTCACTCATAAGCTTGCTGGAGGATTATTTGGGAACACTAACCAGTCAGTCTCTCTCTGGCTCTTGCTGGAGTAGGAGCTGCTGGGGGATCTAGCAGCTTCTGGTTCTTGACTCCTCTGCCGATTAATCCTCACTAACCACTTTTCTTCTAACCCCCCTGGCTGATCCTCCTAATTTACCTTGTGTGTAAGGCAAACCTTGGGGTAAGGTACAGGGGTGGGGAGAAGGTGGAAGGGTGATTGGGAGCCCCTCCTGGGGTCTCTGATTTCTGGGAGGGGAGTTGTGTTGCTGTATTACCTTTTACTTGTATATTTCTGTAAATATTGTGTATATAGTGTAAATATCTGCTGTACA
>VWZE01001488.1:147907-180211 GCA_013396675.1 Eubucco bourcierii | reverse complement strand
AGGAGATCCCTGAAGAGGCTGAAGTCTGCTTTTTTTTGTATCATTTCAAATGTGTTGAAGGTGCACTTTGCCACATTGGCTGTCAATTCACATGGATGAAGTGGCGATTCACATGGATGAAGAGGATGGGGGCAAAAAAAAATATAAATTAACCTGTTCTCATGAAAAAAGATGAGAGGAAAAGATATCTAAGGAAATAAANTCAAGAGAAGTCTGGCCAGCAGGGCAAGGGAGGTGATTCTGCCCCTTTATTATGCTCTTGTCAGACCCCACCTGGAGTACTGTGTGCAGTTCTGGAACCCTCAGCACAGGAAGGACATGGAAGTGTTGGAGCGGGTCCAGAGGAGGGCCACAAAGATGATCATAGGACTGGAGCAGCTCTCCTATGAGAACAGACTGAGAGAGTTGGGGCTCTTCAGCCTGGAGAAGAGAAGGCTTTGAGGAGACCTTATAGTAGCCTTCCAGTATCTGAAGGGAGCCTACAGGAAAGGTGGGGAGGGATTATTTACAAGGTCCTGCAATGACAGGACAAGGGGCAATGGGTTTAAACTGGCAGAGGGAAGATTTAGACTGGATGTTAGGAGGAAGTTCTTTCCAGTGAGGGTGGTGAGGCACTGGAACAGGTTGCCCAGGGAGGTTGTGGGTTCTCCCTCCCTGGATGTGTTCAAGGCCAGGTTGGACGAGGTCTTGAGTGAGCTGTACTAGTGGGAGGTGTCCCTGCCTATGGCAGGGGGTTGGAACTAGATGATCCTTGAGGTCCCTTCCAACCTTACCATTCTATGATTCTATGATTCTATAATTTAGTCACGTAAGCTTTCAGATTGTCATGAGGTCAGGCTGTTCCTTCCCTTCAGTCATCATTTTTGCTATCACTACTCTCATAATGATAGGAGGGCTGCTACTGTACAGGTGCAACCTCTGGTAAACAACCTGGTATTCTGATATTAAGCTTCACAGGACAAGTTTGTAGCAGAGGATACAAGAAATCACCTTCTTAATACATAGCTGCTGTAATTACTGCACCATGTTTATTTTTCAACATCTTCATGAGGGAGAGAGGTCATCACAGCATTTCCCATCCATATACATCCATGTATCTCCTTCCCACTCTTCATGCCCTGATCTTGGCAATTCATGGAAGGCTTTCCCTCTCTCTCTGCATGGTTGTCACACATTGAAAGCTTTTAGGCCGTGTTCATAAGGAGTTTTGTGTTTCAGTTATATTTCATTGCCATGTTAACAGTTGCACAGTTCTCCTCTGTGGCATGCTGCTAAAGGAGATGTACTTGGAGAGCAGCCCTGCAGAACTTGATCTTGTGTTGCTGATTGACAGTAGGCCCAACATGAGCCAGCAGTATGCCATGGCAGACAAGAGAGCAAACCTTATCCTGGGGTGTACTAAACACAGAATGAGCAGATGGTGAGATGATTATCGCATTGTCTTCAACATTGGTGCAGCCTTATCTCAACTTCTGTGTGCAGTTCTGGGTCTCACCATTTAAGAAGGGCGTGAGGGTCTGGAATGCATCCAAAGGTGGACAAAAAAGCCTGGTGAAAGGGCTGGAATTGATTGAGAACAGTGATTGAGAACTGCAGGTTTGTCTACTTTGGAGAAAGGAGACTACGGGGTAACCTCATTGCTCTCTACAGCTTCCTGAGGAGAGGGAGAGTGGGGCAATAAGCTCTTCTCCCAGATATCCTGTAACAGGACACAGGAGGATGGTTCACAGCTGCGCCAGGGGACATTTAGACTCGATATTAGGAAGCATTTCTTTACTCAGAGGGTGGTCAAATGCTAGAACAGGCTTCCTTGATGCAGCTGATGTCCCAAGCCTGACAGCATATAAGAGGCATTTGGGCAATGTCTTTAATACATTTTAATTTTTGATTAGCCCATAACTGGTCAGGCAATTGGACTAGATGATCACTGAAGGTCCCTTCCAACTTAAATGTTCTGTTCTGTTCTATTCTGTTCTATTTCTATTTCGATTTCTATTAATTTATTCTGCCTCTCTGACCTCAAAAGCTTCTATTGCACCATGGACTATCTCCTTGCAAGGCCCTTTCATGGATCCTGAAAGATGTTAACATCCCTCACAGACATGGAGGGGTTGGACAATGTGATGGATGTCCCCCAAAATTCTAGTAGCTGTCAAAACCTGGTATCTCATGCCAACCGTGATCATGCTAAGATTCAAAGAATTCCCTTGGAGTAAATAGAAGTGAACTGACTCAAAATGGCTGATGAGTTTGGTTTATTAGAAGCGGTGAACATTCTTGGTAATGGACCAGAGCAAATGGGAAGAAAAAGAAGAGGGAAAAATCAATAGAAAGAGGGAGAGAGGAAGAGAGAAAGTTAAGAAGAGAAAAAGCTATCACCAATCCTTAGATCCAGCGAGGATTTTCACAGGAGTAGTCCAAGTTCTTAGTGGGGGAGGATACATTCCAGTGGAGTCTTCTGTGGTAAATGCAACATGTGGAGCCTGGAAGTTGTGGTCATTTTATACCCTTTTGGCAGGGGTACAGCCTTGCCAAGTCACAAAGAGTTGTGCAGAATGAGGTGTGCACAGAGAGATGCCATTGGCCTTTCAGTGACACCGTTACAGTGTTTTTAAAGAGGAATTCCTGCCTCTGCAGAAATAGTCTCTTTTCCTTGTCAAGCCATCTGCCCACACAGCAACTCTCCTCCAGAGCTATCAAGGCCGTCAAAACCACCACTCTGTTTATTCAGACCCAATAATGTCACACCTTGTCTATGACAGTGGGCTCACTAAGGGCTGTTGGTCCTGCCCTGCCACATGCATTATTTTGAGACATCAGAGGACTGGGCTATCAGAGTATCATAAATGCAAATCACTGCACACAGCATGGATGTAAAGTATCAAGACTTGCTATCCATTATACAAAGCAACACAGGACAGCTTGTGGACATGTTGTAGAGCAGGGATTATGGACCTATCTTGTGCTTTCTAAATTTGACAAGTAAGAAATTATTCCCCATACTTGTTTGAATTATTTCCCATACTTATTTGACATGATATTTGAACACGATCTCTTGCTCTTAGACAGAAGTCTTCAAGAAAATTGGGCCCTGCATCACCAGCTGCCAGAAGAATTAATTACTTTAAAGATGTGCCCCATCTTAAATACAGATTCCCCCAGACTTGCTGACACATAGGCAATTTACAGAGAGCATGAACTCTTTAGGTGCATGTGGTGAGCAACCTAGAAACAGCAAATCACAAAATGGTAAGGGTCAGAGTGACCTCTGGGGATCTAGTCTAACTCCCTTGCTAAAACAGGTTCACCTAGATCAGGTTGTACAGGAAGACATCTAGGTGAGGTGACCTTTGAATTCTACCCAGCTTTCTTTTCATCCGGCACTCTCCCCTCCAAGGTTCTATCCCACTGTACCCTCCTAAGAAAGTCCTTGAGGAGTTCAGAGTCTTCCCTCCTGAAGTCTAGACTAGTAAGTTTGCTATGCATCGTTCTTGTGGTCCTAAGGATATGAAGTCAACTGTTTTATGGTGAATGCAGCCAAGGTTGCCCTCCAGTTTCACACTGCCCACCAGCCCCTCCTTGTTGATGAGTACAAGGTCCAGCATAGCATCTTTCCTTGTTGGCTCCTCTACCACTTGGAGGAGGAAATTATTATCGGTCCTATCACTTGATACTAAGGATAAAAGACCAATGTCCACCTCACTATGACCTCCTTTCAGGTAGCTGTAGAGAGCACTGAGGTCTCCCCTCAGCCTCCTCTTCTCCAGACTAAACAATCTCAGTTCCCTCAGCCGCTCCTCATAGTACTTGTTCTTTAGATCCTTAACCAGCTTTGTTGCCCTTTTCTGGACACACTCCAGCAACTCAATATCCTTCTTATAGTCAGGGATCCAAAACTGAACATAGTATCTGAGAGGCAGCCTCACCAGTGCTGAGTGCACAAACATGATCACTTCCTTACTCCTGTTGGCGACACTGTTCCTGGTACAGACCAGGATGCTGTTGGCCTTCTTGGCCACCTGAGCACAATACTGCCTCATGTTCAGACAGCTGTCAACCAGCACCCCCAAAGTCCTTTTCTGAAAGGCAGCTTTCCAGCCACTCTGCCCCAAGCCTGTAGCATTGCATAGGATTGTTGTGACTCAAGTGCAGGACCTGGCATTTAGCCTTGTTAAACCTCATAAAACTGGCCTCAGTTCATTGATCCAACCTGTCCATATCCCTCTGCACATCTTTCCTACCTTTGAGCAGATCAATACTCCCTCTCAGCTTAGTGTCATCTGTAAACTTTCTGAGGATGCATGCAATCCCCTCATCCAGATCATTGGTAAAGATATGAAACAGGACTGGCCCTGAAACTGAGCCCTGGGGAACACTAGTGACCAGCTGCCAACTGGATTTAACTCTGTTCACCAGCACTCTTTGGGGTCCACCACCCAAGCAGTTTTTGCTCAGTGAAGCCTCCACCCAGCCAGGCCATAAGCAGCCAGTTTCTCCAGGATTCTGAGGGAGTTAGTAACAAATGCTTTACAGAAATGCAGGCAAACAACATCCACAGTCATTCCCTCATTCTTTCCCTCATCCACTAAATGGGTCACCTTGTTGTAGAAGGAGATTTTCTCCCTGCATAGCCTCACAACAACTTTGTAGTCCTTCTGAGTGGCCCACTCCTTCTTCCACTGACCACAAATTGTCCCTTTCTTCCTAAGCTGAAACAAAATCTCTGTATTCAGCCACGCTAGAACTTCCTGTTCCTGTTGCTCCTTGTGTTATCACTGGGTGCCATTGAAAAAATCCAGACCCATATTTGTGACACTTGTCATTCAGATATTTAGAAGCATTGATAATGTTTTGGTCTTCTCTTCTGCAGTCTAAACAGACTCAAGTCTCTCAGCATCTCCCTGTAAGATGTTTAGTCCCCTAATCATGTTTGTAGCCCTTCATTGGACTTTCTCTGGTAGTTTACCACCTCTGTTGGACAGAATTGCACACAATACTCCAAATTTGGTTTCAGTAGAGCAGGACAGAGTGAGAGAAGAACGTCTCTTGACCTGCTGTTCACACTTTTCTTAATACACCCCAGAATATTGTTGGGCATCTTGGCCACAAAGGCGTGTTGCTGGCTCATAGTTAATCTGGTATCCACCAGCACTCTCAGTGCTCTCAGGTCCTTCTCCATAGAGCTGCTTTCCAGCACATCAACCACTAACCTGTACTGGTGCATGAGGTTATTATTTTCCAGGTGCAGCACTCTACAGTTGCCTGTGTTGAACTTGATGAGGTTCAGCTCTGCTCAACTTTCCGACCTGTCTGTGTCTTACTGAATGGACACTCCTCCCAGTTTTGTATCATCATCAAACTTCTTGAGGATACACTCTATGCCTTTTCCCAGTTTGTTGATGAAGATGCTGAACAAGACTGGACCCAGTACTGACACTTAGGGAACATCACTAGCTACAGGTCTCCAACAGGGCCCTGCACTGCTGATCACAACCCTCTGAACTCTGTCGTTCAGCCAGTTTTCAATCCACCTCATTGTCCACTCATCTAATGCACACTTCCTAAGCTTACCTGTGAGGGTGTTATGGAGACAGTATCAAAGCTTTGCTGAAGTCAAGGTAGACAATACCCACTGCTCTCCCCTCATCCAGTCAGCTAGTCACACCATCATAGAAGGCTATCAGATTGGTCAAGCATGATTCCCTTTTCATGATGCCATGCTTACTACTCCTGATATTTTCTTTTCCTCCACATTCTTGGAGATTACCACCAGAATGAGTCATTCCATTATCTTTCCAGGGATGGAGATGAGGCTGATTGGCCTGTAATTTCCTGGGTCATCCTTCATGCCGTTTTTGAAGATTGGAGTAACATGCATCTTTCTCCAGTCCTCAGGTACCTCTCATGTTCTCCAAGATCTTTTAAAAAACAAGGGAGAGTGGCCTGGCAATAACATCAGCCAGATCCCTCAGCACTCATGAATAGGTACCATTTGGGCCCATAGATGTCCAGCTTGTCTAAATGATCTCTAATCCAGTCCTCGTCAATTAAGGGAGAGTCTTCCTTCTTCCAGACTTTCTCTCTTACGTCCAGGGACTGTGATTTCCGAAGGCCAGTCTTAGCAGTAAAGATGGAAGGCATTCATTAACACCCCCTTCTCTGTATCCTCTGTCACAATGACATCCACCTCAATCAGCAGTTGTCCCACATTCTCCCTAGTCTTCCTTTTCCTACTAAAGGACTCAAAGAAGTCCTTCTTGCTGTCTTTCACATCCTTTGCTAGATTTAATTCCAGAAGGACCTTAGCTTGTTACACCTCTACATACTCTGGCGACATTCCTGTTTTACTCCCAAGGGACAAATCCATTTATCTCCCTGATGCAAACTTCCTTCTTTCATTTGATGTTTTTCCAAAAACAACTTGCTCATCCATGCAGGTCTGCCTCTTTTGATTTGTACAGTAGTTTCTATTTGTATGGCTTTTTACTTGATAAAAGCACACTATGTGCAGAACATGGTGGCATAAGCTCTAGTGCATCCGTGGCCTGGTCCTTGGTGGATAAGCAGAAAGGCAGAAATGGTTTAACTTGGTGTCTGTAATGCCTTCTTCCTGAGATTACACCCAGACCCCACTCCAATCACACTTGTTGACACACCCCCACACCCCCACAGAGCCCTTCAGGAAAGGAAACTAATCGCTTTTGCAACTTTCCAGTTGTGTTTTCTCATTGACCTTTCCAAAATGCCTCAAGAGGAGACAATAGGCTCTTACCATATGATTTGCTACAGAAGACTACAAGTAGCTTCTGGCTAGTTATTCAGAGCACTTTGATCTCAATGGAGGAACATTTACTTTTGCAACTCATTTAAGCTTTCTGCTCACCTTTATACTACTAATCCTTAAAATTCTTGCAGGGATGTGGAGAAAACAGTAGAAAAATTCAAATAAGCTGCATATTCAGGCCATGTTTTGCAGTTTTAAAAGACAAGTGCAGAAAACTCACACTGAATTTATAGATTGCCCTTAAATCATCTTCTCAGGGCCTTGCAGAACGTGGTTGTTTTTTTCTCATAAGCCTCTTGCAATTCAAGCAGCAGCATTCTCTCTCAAGGAAGTAGAGCTGGAATTCATTGAGATGAACCATGATAAATCCACATCCTAAAGTGCACCAGGGCTTCCACAGGAGAGTGAAAATGCCCCTGTCTTGCTGAGGCTCCCAGGATGCAAGTACCTTTTCCTTCTAAACAGACTGATGTAAATGGCACTATACTGTTTCTGCAAAATTCTCATGCAGACCTGTCCCCTTGCTTGACAATGGCCATAGCATTTGCCAGTGCATACTCAGCCTTCTGCTTAAGCTGTCATTCTCCATCATCCAGCTAACACAGTTATTTCTGTATTATAGACCCACTACTTGACACTGAAGATACCTGGTTAATATATTAGCTAAAGGGATGCTGAGAATAGTCTGCTGCCTTTGGCAGGGAATATTGGATGCTTTTGTCTTTGAAATGTCCCACCGGTCTTTGCTTTGTGAATAGCTGTAAATTGCTTACTGGATCTAAAATGCCACATTTTGTTCAATTCTTTCTTGATTTTACCCAGGAGGCACATAGCAGTGGTTGATTAAATTGCTTGGTGTTGCTCCCTGTCTAAAAGAGACACATGACTCTCTCAGCATATGCATTCAGGAGTCTAAAAACAGGGCAATTTTTTTTTCATACTCAGTTACCTGTTACGCATCCTTTTTTTGAAAGGCATTGGTATACTTTAAAACAGACTTTTTTTTTTCTTTTTTTTCCCCCACTCTGCTAAAGCTATGTAAAAGTTATATGCTTTATCTGAATTAGCTGGACAAGTGTCCTCCACAAGGACACCTTTTCTAAAGAGGGAAATAAGCTGTCTTATGAAGATGTCTCCTGGAGTTAATTTAAACTTTTAACCTAGATGACTAGTTTAACTAGTTCTGCCTTGGAGATCACTACAGTTAGGTGAGATGATGCCCTCTGAAACCTGCAAAAGCTTTTAATAATTGTCTCTCTTTAGGAAAAAAACTTTATTTTCATGTTGTAGGCCAGACAAATGAGGCAGCATCTTCATGGTTGTGGAGAATCTGGAGATGATGATAGTGCCAATGTAAGGCGAAAGAAAAGGAGAATAACCATGACTTCCTTTAGAAATTTTATCTCTTTCCCAAACTTTTTCAAGGCTCCCAAAAATGATCTACTTGTTTGGAAATAGAATCCACATTAGACCCTTTAAACTCCTCATTTAATGGGAGTGCAAAAAACTAGAGTGGACATTATTCTTTTTTCACACCAGCAAAAATGGTGAGGCATTCAACTTCACATCAAACACTGAGACAAGGTAAAATATGAGACATCCTGTAAATATAAACCCTTTGAAATAAAATTATATGACATGAAAGTATAAAAATCATTACTGACATGAATAACTCACTAACTACTGCATGGTATAAGTCACCAACTAATGTGTATTACGTGTCATTTAATAGTGGATGTATTTGAAGAAATATGGAAATTAGAATACTTTAATAACTTTCTATATGAAAGATGATGAGACTGCCTAAATGATTAAGGGGAAGATATGTTATAATGAACTAAAGCCACTCGAGTGTAAGGTAATTTTAATTCAAATCTCCATCTGCTTATGTATAATTAAGACTCATTTAACAAGTTAATGCCTAACAGAGAGAACTGATAAGTTCGGTATTAGAGAGCTTAAGAGAAGCAAATTAAACTGTCGAGTTTGAGGAGCTTTCATTTGAATTCCCTGTACCTGAACCAAAATACGATCTTCCAGGTGCACTTTGTTATCCTGGCCATGCAGCCAGGTGTCAAACTTGGGGAGAAAAAGGAGGTGACAAAACAGAGTATCTTCTTTAGATTTTAATTTTTTATACCATGTCAAGTCAGGAGTTTGACAGCATCTTTGCTGACATGAATACTTAAACTGTTCCACACGCTCACTGTATAGTGTCGATGCACCGTTAAGAAGACACTTCGCATCCCATCAAAAATATTTATGCAATGCAGAGATTGCCAGTGGGGTTAAATAATCTATGAAAATAGGAGAGTTGCCTTTGATGTGCAGAAGTGTAGTAATTTGATCTGTGGTAAGTTTAATGTGATATTCACCTGCTTAACTTTCAATTTCATTCTTTCTTCTAGTACTTTTCCTGCAAGGTCCAGTAGTCTAAACACTGATTTCAACCTTTTCATCTTTCATCATGCAATTTTAATTTTCTTCTTTTAGCTTCTTATCCCCAGTCAAGATGAGAGTTTTCTATACTCAGTCTACACTTGAAATTCTCTGTGCNTTGTCTTTTTTTTTTTTTTTTTTTGGTCACTGAAGCCAGATGTCAGCTTTGATTTGCTCCTAGCACTAAGCGATAAGTTAAACACTTTTGGGAATGTATTGGAAGAACAAATACAGTGGTCTGCCCAATGATTATTGCAGTGCAGATGTTTCCAAATGAAGTAAGACAAGAAAATAAAGCTATGAGGTTTGATAATCAGCAGCTGATCTCAATAAATCACCAACAAAACATAAAAAAAAGCTTTTTCACTGTGAGTGTGACAGAACATTGGTAGAGGCTGCCTAATTAGATTGTGGAGTCTCCCTGTCTGGAGACATTCAAAGATTGCCTTGATGCATTCTTGTGTGACCTACTCTAGGTGATCCTGCTCTGGCAGGAGGTGGAACTTGATGATCTTTTGAGGTCCTTTCCAACCCTTAACATTCTGTGATTCTGTGATAAGATGTTGCAGTATTTGAAGCTTACCACTTTGTTCCTAGGCCAAAGCAGGCTTTCCTAATCTGCTTTAGCAGCAGTCTAAGAGCAGAAAAATTAGGGACTTAATTGATTAAAGCATATGAAAGAGTATAACCAATGTCTGTCTCCTCAAATTAAGTGTTGGATAATGTAGGTCCTATAAAATCATCCGTAGACTTGCTTGCAGCAATCCTCCCATTATTTTTAAAAGCATTTGGGTTAATATGCATTTTGTACATTATTGCATGCCTCAGAAACAAGGGGACATATGTTTTTAAAGGTCTTCCTTTCCTCCAAGGCTCAGAAATGCACTCCAGAAGAATGAGCTTCAAGTGGCATAGGAAATACATCAAATGAAACAAATCACCTAAAATTGATTAGAGATGGAAATATACCACTAGTCAGGATCTTGGTCTCTGTAGTTTTTTTAAGGGAGTCTGGGATACCCTGGAATCCCTCAAACCATGACATGTTGATAAGCTGATCTGCAAGAAGCAAACCAATTTTTAAAGTGAAATTCTCCCTCCACTATTACAAAGAAATGCAAAAGGCAAAAGGCAAATCTGTAAAAGTGCAATGTAAGTTTACAGATTTTAACCCAAATACAAAAGTTAGAAGCTCATATTTAAACCATGAACTAGTCTGGTGAGAGACCTTGAGCACAAGGCCTATGGAAGAGAGGCTGAGGGAGCTGGGATTGCTTAGCCTGGAGAAGATGAGGCTCAGGGGGGACCTTATTGTGGTCTACAACTACCTGAAGGGTGGTTGTAGCCAGGGGGAGGTTACCTTCTTCTCTCAGGCAACCAGCACCAGAACAAGAGGACACAGTCTCAAGCTGTGCCAGGGGATGTTTAGGCTGGAGGTGAGGAGAAAGTTCGTCACTGAGAGAGTCATTGACTGCTGGAATGGGCTGCCCAGGGAGGTGGTGGAGTCGCTGTCCCTGGAGGTGTTCAAGGCACGTTTGGACGTGGCACTTGGTGCCATGGTCTAGTCTTGAGGTCTGTGGTGACAGGTTGGACTTGATGATCTTTGAGGTCTCTTCCAACCTTGGTGATACTGTGATACTGTGAAGCCCACATCTTTTCAAAACGTGGCTGATGAGCCTTCCCTGGTCTCTGAATATCCCCCAGAGCACTTTGTGTTGGGATATCCTAAGCTCCTGGATGATGCTGTCACTTCTGGAGTTTTGGATCACAGAGAACACTTTCTTGGGCTGTCTTGTACCTTTACTGAAGACGCTTTCTGCAAGGATTGCCAGCACAAGATGGATTATTTAGTTAATAAGGCCTCGGCCCTGTGCTCTGTCCCCCTCCCTGGTCCACTGAGTGTGACTGCTACTGAGTAGCAGGTACTGGGATGTAACTCAACTGTTAGTTTTACTTTACAATTCGTATCAGCAGACAGCATCATGCCTGCATCTCAGCTCCACTAGCCATAACTGTCACACCAAGGACCCCTCTCTTCGAGATACTTCGTCTTGTTTGTAAAAAATCTCTTTAAGCATAGAAATATGCTTCAGAGCAAAGGCATTCAAAGGAAAAAAAACCCAAACAACAACCTGCTCACGATCCCTCTACAACCTCCTTTCTTCTCCAGCACGTTATTAACCCCCAGCTTCTTGCAGAGAGTAACACCACCAGGCTTATGACAGCTGCTGTTTTGCTTTAGTCATATGCCAGTCCCACAGACTCACAGTATTACAGAATGGTTTGGTTTGAAATGAACTTCTGTAGATTATCTAGTCCCCATCACTTTCATTTTACCCTGGCTCCTCAAGAGTATCTAACGCTCTGAAAAAGCAGTAGGACAATAATGTGGATATTAATAGAGCACTTTGAACACATGTTTGTGATTAGCAGCTTAAAGGTTAAAAAAAAACACAACCAACTGAAATAAGACCTGGAGTAATTACAGCCTGGCGTCAGGAAGTATTTTAATACTGAAGTTGTGTCATGCACCATAGGTGCTGTTCTATAATTTGTGCCAAGAAATAGGGCTTGGAAATAAACATCAGTAATAGCAAAAATAAAAACTAATTTTAAAACATAATAAAAAAAAAAAGGAAGAAGTCAAGCATTGTGCTATTAATGAGCAATTCCACCCCCATGATTTCAGAAAGCCTAATGCTAAAGTTGCTGTATCATCTCTCCTGAAATCCTTTCAGCTCTCTTACAGGGCAATTCATCAAGCACAGACCAGATTTCAGCTCTGATTGATCTTGTTCAATTTAGATAGCATTATCAATTTCTTTCTTTTGAAAAACATAATAATCTGGTGCAGCAGGTTTAGATTACACAAAAATATAAATTTCCCCATTAAGGATACTTACACTGGAGAGGAAGATCCAGGAATATCCTACAGCTTCTAACCTTACTTATAGCAAGCAGTGGTCATAAATCAGCTGGCAATACAGTTGTCAAGTGACATGAGATATCTCTTTATACATAAAGGCCATCTTGCTAGCTTCATAGGAAAAATTACCTTTCATTGGTCTCAGCTGGATGCCAGGGCTGAGGGAAGGGTGAGTGGGACTTTAATTCTTTTTCCAGCAGTGATGTAGCCATGATAACTCACCTATGCAGCTCTTCCTTGCCTTTTGCTCTTTATCCCAGAGTTACAAGCAACTCCCTTAAGCAAGATCTGCTCTTGTTTCAGTTGGAAAGCATTTTTTAATGTTCCTTCATATAGAAAAAGATCCCCAGTTCTCACAACAGACATGTCTTTTTTTCTTTAAAGATCACAGTGACATGAAATGTATTTTGTTTCTTCTCTTTTAAATTGCCTTGGTGCTAAAATGTTATTTTCCTCATCAAAAACTATGACATTTGGAAAAAAAGTATATGCAGGAATAAACTGCATCTGGGATGTCAGCCTTGGATTTCACTGATAAAGAACTGCTGAGATGAGGAAGCACTGAGTCCCATCCAGCAGAGAAACCAGCAGAGAGCAGTTAGCAGTAAAGCACTCGCCTACCCTTCACTCCTGTATCACTGCCCTGAGTGACCTTGCAGCCTCAATCTGGGGTCACATGTTTATTTTCTATGCCAGCAGGAATGACTGAGGCATTTCATCAGGGTAAAACACAACACATCTCCCAGAGATGGAGATGGATTAGGGAAGAAAGGAAATGTCACTTAATAGCTTAATAATTAAGAAAAAATTACAGAAAACCATAGGCTGGTGGAACCCAAACAGATTAAGGCAGGGAGGCATCAATTGCGGTAGGTGAAAAATGAGGGAGAAGCTGGCGCAATTCTGGCAGGCATATCCAGCTAGAGAGCACATCATGGTGTGCCACCAGCAGCATTACCTCTCACTCTTCTCTTTGTCTCTCACTGGGTTTTGAGGGATGTCCTCAGATTTGGATGCATTTGCCTCTACAGCTTATTAATATATCATTGCTACAAACACTGTTTGTTTGTTTCTCTAATTACTCTCTACTACTTACCCACCTCCTCTTCCCCAGGTAGGTCTTTTCTCTAATCAGACAACAATTTTTCCACTTTTATTACTCAGTGATGAAACAACAATACTACATTTCCTGAAGATGCATATTCTCCCAGTTTGGGTGTTGCAATAGTCTGAGAGAAGCTCAGACGATTTAATAATGGAAAGCAAACAGCATGTACTTTGTTTAAAGCAAAAGCATACTCTGCTCTGCCCTGGTAAGGCCTCATCTGGAGTATTGTGTCCAGTTCTGGGCCCTCCCAGCACAGGAGGGGCAGGGAACTGCTTGAGAAAGTCCAGTGCAGAGCCACAAAAATGATTAAGGAAGTTGAACATCTTCCTTATGAGGAGAGACTGAGGGAGTTGGGGCTTTTTAGATTGGAGAGGAGGAGACTAAGGAGTGACCCGATTAATGTTTATAAATATGTAAGGAGTGAGTGCCAGGACGATGGAGCCAGCCTCCTCTCGGTGATGCCCAGTGACAGAACAAGGGGCAATGGGTGGAAGCTGAGGCATAGGAGGTTCCATGTGAACCTGAGGAAGATTTTTTTTTCCTTGTGAGGGTGACAGAGCACTGGAGCAGGCTGCCCAGGGAGATTGTGGAGTCTCCCTCCCTGGAGATATTCAAGAACCGTCTGGATGTGCTTCAGTGTAATCTGCTCTAGGTGATCCTGATTTGGCAGGCGGGCTGGACCAGATAATCTTTTATCTGGTCACAGCAACAGTGGACAAGGGAAGGGCAACAGATGTCATCTACCTGGACCTGAGTAAGGCATTTGACTCTGTCCCACATGACATCCTGGTCACCAAACTGGAAAAGCATGGACTTGATGGATGGACCACTCGCTGGATAAGGAATTGGCTGGATGGTCGAACCCAGAGAGTGGTGATCAACGGCACAATGTCCACCTGGAGACCAGTGACAAGTGGTGTCCCTCAGGGGTCAGTGCTGGGACCAGTGCTGTTTAACATCTTTGTCAGTGACATGGACAGAGGAATGGAGTGCACCCTCAGCAAGTTTGCAGATGACACCAAGCTGTGTGGCACAGTCGACTTGCTAGAGGGCAGGGATGCCATCCAGAGGGACCTGGACAGGCTGGAGAGTTGGGCCCAGGCCAACCTGATGAAATTCAATAAGGCCAAGTGTAAGGTCCTGCACCTGGGTAGGCACAATCCCAAGCACAAATACAGGCTGGGTGGTGAATGGCTGGAGAGCAGCCCTGAGGAAAAGGACCTTGGAGTCTGGGTTGATGAAAAGCTCAACATGAGCCTGCAGTGTGCACATGCAGCCCAGACAGCCAACCGAGTCCTAGGCTGCATCAAGAGAAGCGTGGCCAGCAGGGCAAGGGAGGGGATTCTGCCCCTTTACTCTGCTCTCGTCAGACCCCACCTGGAGTACTGTGTGCAGTTCTGGAACCCTCAGCACAGGAAGGACATGGAAGTGTTGGAGCGGGTCCAGAGGAGGGCCACAAAGATTGATCAGAGGGCTGGAGCAGCTCCCTATGAGGACAGGTTGAGAGAGTTGGGGCTCTTCAGCCTGGAGAAGAGAAGGCTTCGAGGGGATCTGATAGTAGCCTTCCAGTATCTGAAGGGGGCCTACAGGAAGGCTGGGGAGGGATTATTTACAAGATCTTGCAACAACAGGACAAGGGGCAATGGCCTTAAACTGGCAGAGGGGAGATTTAGACTGGATGTTAGGAGGAAGTTCTTTCCAGTGAGGGTGGTGAGACACTGGAACAGGTTGCCCAGGGAGGTCATGGCTGCTCCCTCCCTGGAGGTGTTCGAGGCCAGACTGGATGAGGCCTTGAGTGAGCTTTACTAGTGGGAGATGTCCCTGCCTATGGCAGGGGGTTGGAACTAGATGATCCTTGAGGTCCCTTCCAACCTTACCATTCTATGATTCTATGATTCTATGATCTTTTGAGGTCAGTTCCAGCCCCTGACATTCTATGATTCTATGACATTCTATGATAATGGTCACCATTCTTTGGAGCTGATGGCAGCTGCACTCTGATTAGGAGTGAGTATGATCACTTGAAAGGAGTAAACCAGCTAAATCTCTGTGCTTTGAAGTCACCAGAAGAATATGTACCTTTCTTGATGACCTAGGTTGGTCAAATACAATTCCTTCACTCAGCTGGAATGACGCTCTGGTAATAGCCCTTTGAATCAACACTGTATCACCCATTTGTGATCCTTTCTGGCCTTGATTCCATACTTTTTTCTAATTTAATGGGAAACAGTGGAAGAATCTTTCATTGCACATAAACAGCTGTATGTTTAGTAAGGATTTAGCATGTTGTTTCCAATTCTGATGGCAAGAATTTTCCAATTACCAAACTGCAAACTTGTCAGTGGCATTTTACTAGGCTCTTGTGGGGCCAGTGTTCTTAACTATATTTACATACCTGGAGATGCAGAGAGAACTGCCAGTGCCTGTTGGTGCCAAAATTGGATAGAAAATGATTGACTGATTTTCAGAACTGGATTAATTTGAAATACTGTAATGTACCTTTTTGCATGTTCAAGTATATCTTTCAAAGCCTGATTTCAAAGGACTTCAGCATCTAATCCTGCTATCCAAAGCATTTCCGTCAGTTAGAGACTGATGTAAGTCATGTAGAAGGATGACAAAAATGGGGCTGTGGGGTGAAGTCTTCAGCCCTGTTAACTGCCCAGGACCAGTATTTCAGTTTGCCAGAATTCACTGGGTTGCCATCAGCAGCTCCTAAAATGCCCTGGTGGCAGCCAAGGTGCCTTTGCTGCATTGAGACTCCTATCAGGCAGCAAGACATCATGTTGGTCTTACTCTTGAGCCCCACCCAGCTCTCAGTGGGTCTCTTCTAAATGACTTGAATGGTCTTCAACAATAAAGTTAAACCTCAACTCATCGAGTTGCCTTTCTTCCTCTATTCTTCCTCAACTCAATTCCTGTGAAAATGTTAGTGACAGCCACTGCTAGTTCTTTTTCCTTTGGACTTGGCTCACAATCAGGAATGTTGTCTGTGTTTTGTATGTGTATAACAAATAGCAAGCTCAGTCAGGGAAAGTACCCACAGTAGTTACCTGGCAGCACACAACACTGTAATACAATGGTGAATAGTTCAATGAACTAATAATGATAGGTAAGAAGAAGCACAAACCCCACACTCACTCCTATGTGTCCCACAAAAAGAAAAGTTATTTCAGCAGAACTACTCTATGGAATTGTGTCCCATATTGTCCAAATCACCATATGCTGTAATTATCACGCATACTGAAATGACTCATCTTTCAAAGTCAAATACTCTATTTAAACCAAAGGACTCTTGACCTTATTTTTTTCTTAAAGATAGGCAATAATTTATTTCTCTTTCATCTTCACAATTACCACACACTGCCCAGCTACATGACCAATGCCACTACATAACACATGAGAATTGCCCACCTACACTTTACTTGGACAAATACAATTGGAATTTATAGATTAAGTGTACTGTACAATGTGTCGTTGGAAAAATGTCATTCTTATCTCTATGATGGGATGTGGCATATGATTTATAAACAGGTACAAACTAAGATGAAAAACTCTGAGACTTGTTAAGCCAAGGGTACAGTATAAAGCATTTTGGTTTGGTATTGTATCATCATGGAAGTAGAAAAAAGAAAACTAGAGAAATAAATCCAGATCTTAACTTACAGGATATGTATTAGTTTAAGAAATTAATTAGCTTCTCTGTTTTTTTTCTTATTTTCTATTTTCTTTTTTTTTTCTACAAATGAGTAATATGAATATATTGCAGAATAAAGAAAGGCTGTCAGATAAAGAAGGTACCATTATATGAAAAACAAATGAAAAGTTACCAGGTAATTTTGCTTACAAAAAAGGTCAAACTATAAACAGTCACAAAATATATAAAAATGCCACATTGAACGAGGCAATAGTACTCTACCTAAACTGGTAGTATACTCTCTGAAAGAAGTTGTGTTCATACAGTAGTAACTGATAAAAAGGCATTGTGCACTCTTGTGCCATCTGGAGATTTAGCACCATGTGTCATCAGTTCTTGGATTGTCATCCAGTTGTCCAAGATTTTCTTGTTTCTCTTTTTCATCATTTTTTTGTGACTCAGTTCAATAATGTTAATTTCCTTTTTGCCCTCACTGCCACTTTGCGGACTTTCCTTAAGACACTCTAGCCTGCTCCTCATCATGAACTCACGCCTCCTCCGCTGCTCCTTAGCTCTCACCAAATGTTGCTTCCGCTCTTCTTTGCTCCAGTAGCGCCCCATCTTCATCTCACTCATTGTATCATCATCTGTTGTCATCCCACTGCGCTCCTCTTTAATTTTTAAGGCACGTTCCTTCAGGATTCTGTCTCGAACTGGTCTCTTTGTGATGTACCTCGTACCATCACTCCTTATTTTCACTTTCCATTCCATCTTGGGCTCTGCACACTTCTGTGAGTCTTTGCACATGCTCACCAGGCTGAGCTGGCTTTGGGCATACTCCACAGCAGACTTCTGCTGGATCAGTTGCATATAGCTTTGATAATGCTTTGCATGAGCAGGTATATTCCCATATCTATAAGAAGAGCTGTGATATGGAGACAGGTAGGGAATGTGCTCGCTGCTCTGCTTTTCCTGGTCTGTGAATTTACTGCTTTCTGATGCCAGCACTGTGTTATCAGTAGCACTGTTTTGATCAGTGGGTTTGTTTTTGGCCGAGGTTGTCTCCCTGTTGCTTTGTCCTGAGGATGACTGATTAGCTACGATCGTGGTCCTCAGGTTTTTCCTGTTGGTTATGCTGATCATTCTCTGGAGAGAATTATCGGGGGACCGCTCCACTGTAAGTGGAGTGCTCCTGCAACTTTCAGCTGTGTTGTAGGCACTGGAGCTGTCCTTGTCAGACTTCTCAGGGTGCTCAATGATGTCATCCAATTTGCCTCTTTGTACATCTATGCTGGTGTTATAATTCCTGAACCCTTCATCATGTAAAGCCCAAATGTCTCCGTACTGATCCTTCACCTTCTGGAGACGGTGAGCTTGCATAATATTCTGACATTCAAGTTCAATGTTCCTTAGTTCCTCATTGAGTAGCTGCAGCTCATGCTCCACTCCATCTTGCTCTGTTCTGTTGCACTCTATCATGCTGCTTGAGTAATACAGGTCGTATTCCCCATGGTTTCGAATCTTGCACTTTAGTTCCAACAGCTGCCGAAACCTTTCACATTCCCCCTCTGGGTTTCCTATGAAATCAGATTCAATATACTCCCCAGACACAAAGCTTTCATTGCATTGCAGCTCAATACTTCCTAACGTATCTTGACTGTGGCCCAGCTCCCGTTTGCTCTGTAGGGCAGTGCTGTTCTGCTCTTCAGGTGCATTTTCTTGCTCTGAGCTCTCATCATTACGCAGACTTTCATCTGTAGGTCCCACCCCACTGTCCTTCTCATGATTGTTGGATGATGAGGTTGCAGTGTCTGTAGTGCCATCCTCTTCTTCATGTTTCTTTGGCTGAAAAAATGAACAAACCAAAATGGTTATCAAATGCATACCACATCCAGTTCTTTTCTGCTTAAACCGCTGGAATCTGATCTAAACTTAATTAAAACATCAACTAAACAGCAGTCCATGCACTGCTCTTAGCTTTTAAACATTTCTGAGACTCATGCTATGATGTCCATACCAGATGAAGTAGATGAACTACAGCATAGTGACATATCTTCTAAAGTCTGGAAAGAAATATTTCCCTCTCTAGCTAAGCCATCTCTTTGCACTGCTTAAAGATAATAATAATTACCAGATGGTGTGCTGGTTTTGATTCTAGATTAGAGACAGAGATTGGTGGATCTGAAATCTTCTCCAACTTGGGAAATAACTTCAGTACTGGTATTAATTAAAAAAAAAATAGAGCAAACAGCCAATCAAGCAATGATTAGTACAACCTAAGAGGATGCAAAAGGACTACTATTGTGGGTTTGTTTGTTCGTTTGTTCATTTGTTTGGTTGGGTTTTTTTAACCAGCGAACTCTGTTTGCTTTGAACTGTTTGCTTCATGGAGGTGGGCAGGGTTGAAATCTGCCTAAATTAGCCTATTCCATTGTACCCTCTATGGCACTCTCTCACACTTCTTGTTTTCAGTAGTCTTTTTCCAAAAGACTGTTAATTTTGAAGTCTAGGATTTTGCTCAAGCAGATCTCTCTCTGTTGCACACCTGGAAGTCATTTTTGTTCCCTAGTCGGAGTTTACATTCCTTAGACATAGAAACAGACTTTTAACGTTAAGTGTAGAGCAAGACTTAATGCTCAACATGAAGACAACATCAATCTTTCAGGCTGCTGGCTTTTCATTCACACTCCACACATTTTGCCTAACCTATTTATATCGTCAACCTACTTATATTCTAAATGAATGTGAGATAATAACTCTCTGAAGAGGCGCTTTTTATTTTCAAACTGGATAAGCAAAGAATCATGCAGAGTGCAATTTATATGGCCTGTTTGTCAAATATTTAAGTGTACATAGTACCAACCAAATGCTGTTTCTCTTTTAGGAGGTATAATTGCAAAATTATGTATAATGGTAGTAATTATCAAGGGAGAAAAAAAAGCACAGTGCACTCATTGAAAGGAAACAAACTCAAAGAGCTACTGTCATAATTCCCCTTTTCTCTACTTTGACAAGACAATAAAATATGATGAAAATGTGTCTCCTGTCCCATCCTTTCTCCTCTCTTCATGTGCATATCATGATCACACACCCTTCATCTGATGTCCTTTCTTCAATTGTTGGGAAAAAAATAACGGTTTCAGAAAAACAAAACCAACCTCCAGCTTCCCAATGCAATGTAAGAGTGGAATAAAATAAATATTGAAAGAAACATATCGTCATGAGAATTCAGTGTCTGTGACACACCAGTTAGAATTTTCTGAAAAGGTGTTTTAGCAATTTGTTGTTAGAGAAAACCTGTGAAGGAAATTGTCTTTAAAATGGTAGCATACATTTTATACTCATCCTTTTGCAGATACAATGTGCTGTTGATAACAAAATACACAATAAACATATAATTCTCATGTAGCTGTTTGCAGCCACACTGGCAGTGTGCTAATTACTACCTCTCCTTCTCCCCAGATGTGGAGAAACTCTTCCCTTGAATTTAAATGTCATAGGAGAGAATGAATTCAGTGTTATTCAAGGGATTATGCAAAGGTTCAATATTTCTTGATGTTGTATGGTCAGAATTTTCTAGAACTAGATTCTGAAACTGCAAGGGACAAAGGAAGACTGTCTTGAAAATTCTGTATGTTTTAAAAAAGGTACACATTTCCCCCACCTTAGATTCCCTCAGATCTTTCTACTTACCCATTTAAAAACCAAAGGTTATCTCATTGTCACAGAAACAAGCAATATGAAGAATAGTACCAATAAGATTTTAAAAACCTAACTATTGTAAAATTGTTCTCTGGTTAACATTAACTGCTCTTTCTTTCCTCAGCTTATGCATTGCTGAGAGTGTGCAGAATGTATATTGGAAGATGTTGTATTAAGGCTCTTGTTACACTTTTCCAAAGTGGCTGCAACGCTTCTACTTTCCATTTTCAAGAGTAGCTGGAATCGTGAATTCCTAATGTCGTATTTTACACAGAGAAAGAAATCCAGTGGCTAGAGAATTCTTTACCAAAACCAAGAGTAATGAGAAAGAATAGCACTCCAAGCAGTCAAATGTCCAGGGGGTTCATCAGGAATGTTGCAGATTTAGATGTAGTTTTGTGATTTTCTCATTTACCTCCACTGGGTGAGTGCTGCTATAGAAACTATTTTGATCCCATATCCCAACTTTTTTTGAGTTGCTCCAGCTTGTGCTGACCTTCTCTGCTCTGAAACGTTTCAGCAAAGAAATGAGTCTAGCATGGATCACCTACACTACACTACACCCTGGCCACTGCACTGTGCAACCCATGTTTCTCCTTGTTCTGGAAAATACTGAACTACTGACATGAGGGAGGGCATCTCCCTCAAACACTAGGAAGGCCATGCTGCAGAACAACCAGAAATTTGTGTGCCTGTCCCAAATTCAGGACTCAATTCACACTAGCAAACAAGGTGAGTCAGGATCTGCCTTCTGACCCTGACATAGTCTTATGTCCCTGGCTCGCATCCATAAGACTAAACCCATCTTAATGCCCTAAAGAGAGTGACTTACCCATATGTTAGCAGCATTAGAAAGCTTACGGTACTGAGCTCTGTGATGCTTCCTTCGATGTCTCCAACATGGTGCCAGACCACCAAAGAATATGTCTGAGCACTTCCGAGAGAATCCCATAATGTATCTATTTGTATAGGTGCTGGAAACAGACTTTACAGGTCAGGTCCACTTTCAGAACAAGTGGCTCCTGTTTTCTGCATCACTTTTATCAACAATTTAAACCTTGCTCTTTCAACTTCTACTTGATTTGGACTGTGCAAATATAGTAAGCTGTCCATCTACTCAAGTTACACTATCCATAATTAACACACACGAAAGATGTAAACAAAACTAACCCCATCTTTCCAGTCTAACAGAAATTGGATACATGGGATCAAGTTGGTCAAATATAAGTGTCTACAGTGCAAGCACCTGAATGTTAGGTAGTCACTTCAGGTTCCTCTCCCTATCAGGAAGAAACAAGTGTCTGTATAATCAGGTTCTTCTCAAACTAAAGCAGACGTTCATACCATGTTAAATCTTTCCCCAGTATGTGAATATCTGCAGCTAACTCAATTAAGGAATGCAGATCTTTATTGTGCTGCATGGTTTGTTTTTTGTTTGTTGGGGTTTTTTTTGTTTGTTTGCTTGTTTGTTTGTTTCTTTAGATCTACTCTAACTCAAGTAAGATAGACCCTGGCATTTCTGTCCTGTACTCATCACATTTACCAGAGCTTCTAAATGTGTGTGGACGGAGCAGTCTTTTGCAACATGAGATTATTTTAATTTTATTTTGAAAGGCAAAAGCCTTAATTCCAAGTTAAGTCCCTTCTGAAAAAGAAGAGATAGTGTTCAATCATCAGTGTATTGCATTTGTCAGTATTATCTATTATGTATTCCAGACAAAGTGTTTGCTTTCAAACAAATTGTTGTCAATCTCATCTACAATTACTTCTGTTTGAAGTACCAAAGGGCTCCTCAGGCCTCATCTTTGCAGTGAGAACTCAGATAATGAGAAGACAAACCTGGTGGTGCATACAATCAAGCAATAAATGAACCTCAAAAGATTCTGCATTTCAGCTCCATCAAGCATTGATGCAAATAAAATGGCTAATCTTGCTGGAATTCAGGCACTGTTCTATTCTCATTTTACAATTTATGATGTACATTGGGACCCAAACCCCAAATTGCTGCTGAAGTTTAAAGGCAGTGAGATTCAGTAGCAACTTGAATAAACACAGCAGCTGGGCTGGCAGGTCAGTCCCTGACAATGAGAGGGAAACTGACCACAGAGAAAGGAATCTCCAATGGCAAGCTAACTACGAGGTACTCCAGCCACAAGGGAAGATTTGGATTGATTTCAGTGGTGCACTAAAAGGGAAAATACTCTTCTGCAAATAATAGTGTTCTCTCTCAAAAAAAGAACTTTCCCCAGATATTTTCATACATTTCAGCTTTGAATGAATTTTTTATCCAACTCTTTCTGTTCTTAATAGCTTTTGATATATTCCATGATAGCATAAGAATTTCTGCATAGCAAATGTACGGTATTCTTCTGAAAGTTATCTCTCCTGCACAATGAACAGCGACGTTGTAAAGGAGAAGGAATATAATGAGTTAGGAAAGAAACCCAGTGAATTACATATCTCCTTGAGGTTTATTGGACTATTCTATACAAAGAAGATACAATTCTTGATTGAATTATATAGAGTGGGTCAAAAACATACAGAAAAGATACAACTATCTACTTGATTTTTCCATTACAAACTGTAGTAAATTTTTGTGGCAGCTCACACTAAATCTTAAAATAGCATTCCATACAAGATATTAATATCTGGAAGGATATTCTGCTACAGTGTGTTTTCATTCCTGCAGTTCCCAAGATTCATGACAACGGATAATTATGAATCCAGACGACTATGTAGCTGGTTCACAAAAATCAAGACTGGTGTTGGAGTGAGATGTCCATGGCCAGCTGGGAAGCTTGGCCACTGGCAGCTGCAAGAAGAGTGGTTTCATCGCTGCGATAGATGATGTGATTCACCTCAGGAAACTGCTAGGAGGAAAGAACTTGTTTTCTGATTTGTTGAGTCACTACACAGAGTTTAGAGAGACAGCAGCTGTCACAAATTACCAATGCTCCATTACACATCAAGCTGCATTTGGTTGATTTGATTACTCATCAGAAGGGCAAAGAACTGTCTGGCTGTCCTAGAGTTACTTCAAGCAATCTGACATCAGGAACTGACAGAGCACGTGACTATGGGTTTTTTTTTCAAGTGTAGCTCTCTTCTACAGAAATCTAAACTTTCACTGGGGGAAAAAATATCCTTAGTATAAGATGTCAGTGTGGAATAAACATTCCCAATGGGTTCTATGAAACCACCTCACACAACACTACTGCTCAATAGTTAACACTCTCTGCAACCCAAATTCAGTGAAAAAAAATTGACACAAACTTGGGAGTGGAAGGTCATAGCTGCTAAGAGATTTCAAAGATCCCAACGTGTCCTGTGGGGGGCTAGTAGTGGTTTGTCTACTTAAGAATTTCCTTCAGAAGTGGAGGTTTATGAAAATGCCATTGTGCATAAGAAACTGTTTTAAGAAGAATAAATGTTCTTTCTGACAGGAAATCTTTTGCTATCCAAGGTAACATTTGTGGTTTAAAAATAAACAAGATGCCAACTACCAGTTCCAAGTAGGTAGTAGTGCAGTTGTTAGCAAATTTAACCTGGGAAACTGAGCTTGGCTTACTGCCTGGCCATAACTAAAAGGCCACTATAAATCATGTTGCAAGGCTCCCTTCACCTTTGACTCTGGAGTTATTCTACTTTGTCTAAATAACTGCTTATAAGACCAAGATTTGTAATCTGATCTATCCCATTACGGATAACTAATTATTCTGTCATTGTCTCTGTTCCAGTGAATAGTTAATTTATGTACAGTGAATAGCGTTACTAGGACCTATCACCTAGTCAATAGTGTCAAGACTGGAGGAGAAGTGAGGAGGACACAGGCTAGATGCATGTTCAGGCCCCCTGGTGTCGACCAGATAGTGAGGTATTTGAATCTGAGACTCGCTTCAGCCACACACTTCCCTGGCTTGCAGAAGGAAAGTCTCACGGTCTTTCCCCTCTCTTCAGTCCAAAGAAAAATAGAATCATGGTTGGAAAAGAACTTTACAGCAGAGTCCAATCATAACCTAACATCTCTCTGCACACAACTGTTAGACCAGATCTTTTAAACACCTCCAGGAGTGGTGACTCCACCACTTGCCTAGGTAGCTTGTTTCAGTGCTCAATGACCATTTTGATGATTTTTTCTCTCTAATAGCTAATCTAAACACCTCCCAGTGCAACTTGAGGCTATTCCTCTCATCCTATTGTTTGTTACCTGATCTTACCCCTACCTCACAACCTCCTTTAAGGTACTTGTAGAGAGCAATGAATTCTCCCCTCAACATTCTCTTCTCCAGGCTGAACGATCCCAGCTCCCTCAGACACATGACTTGTGTTCAAGACACCTCACCAGCCTCATTGCCCTTCTCTGGACATGCTCCAGCAACTCAACATCCTTGTAGTGACAGGGCCAAAACTGAACACAGTACAGGTGCAGCCTCACCATTGCTGAGTACAGGTATTGATGTCTCAGGCTCTGCTTTCAAGCAGTTCAGAATAGGGAAAAATTTATAAGTCACAAATTTCTGTGGGTGGAAAATCAATTGCTTTTCAGCTGCATATATGCAGAATTCAGGAGATGAAGTTGGATTTCATTTCTTAGTCTCTGCACAGGTGTATTTGTTGACAGATCATCTGCTTCAAGAATGGATAAGATTACTTACAGCTTCCACAATAAAAGACATGCAAGAAGAGCCATTCCTTGATGAGATTGTATGCCTGGGGGTGCCACATGGGCAGGTAAAAGTTGGGATAGCAACAAGCTGAGACTATGTTAACAATAGGCTTATTTGTCTTCATTAACAAAACAAATGCTGAGCTGTGTGCTGTCGGTGTAAGAAAAATACACTTGTATTACCAAAACACCTGTTGTTTATTAAAAACACCTTTTTCATCTTATTTTGCAAGCTCTCTGGTGCAAGGAGTGGGACACGCCTTGCATACATACAAACACGAGGGGCACTTATTCCAGCTTAGAGCGCTAGGCGCCACGCCGAAACAATGCATTAAAAAAAAACTTGACAGAAAACATAGCAGCATAAACCTCCAAAACTTCAGAATTAAAGGAAAGCAACACTATTCTGAGAGTTCAGAGAAAATGAGAAAGCTGCATTTATCACAGCCTCCTAAATTGCTTGCTGACTTGCCATACTGGGCCTAAGCATCTATTGTCCTTTTCCTTACTGGAGCATGCTGGAGCTGGCAGCATTTTAGAAACACATTTCTACCAAAGCTTTTGACTCCATTTTACTCTATTAATAACAAATATTCAAATGTTATGTTTAGCAGCAGTCCTACCTGCTCCACCTCGTTGGCTGTATACTGCATCGCTTCATTATGCTGCTCTTCCAACATTTCCAAGTTTAACTCCTCTAAGAATTCATTCCTTTCATCATCCAGCCACCCTTCCTCCAGCTGTAAAGAATACATTAGTATATTACACTCTGGTAGCAAGGACACATGCTAAAACAGAAAAACCCAAATGGCAATGCCTGACTAATTCTTTTTATCCTAATGATTCTCTTCAGAAAGGCAGGCAGTAGGAGTTCATGTCTCAGAAAGAGAGAAGAAAAAGATGGATAAAAAAAAAAAAAAAAGACTCATGCCTTTTATCCTTTCTTGAAACAGTATGACTGATTTTCCCTCATAATGAAGAAGACTGCACAGCACAGACATTATTTCCTTTCAAAAGGTATGAAAGGCACAGCACATAATCCTGAAGCTGTCATGTTCATTACCGCAGAGAGACCCTGCGCTAAAAGAGCGGCAATGTTGTTAATAGGGCCAGGAGGCAACTGGGCTCTTTCTTCTAACAACCTCCACCCCAGCACTGTGCTCTGCTGCTGCCACCCCAATAGAAATCTTATGTTGTGTTTCTGTCACCATTTTCCTATTGATCTTCCAGGTAAACAAACAAACAGAGAAGGGTGATAGAAAGATGCGATGACTTGAAGGGAGGCTATTTTTGTTCTCATAGTGTGCCTGAAAGCAAGGCTTAACTCCTTGGTTTTTTTCCCCCAAATGTAAGACAATACTTTGACATCTGGTGAAGACAGTGTCACAAAAAAAAAAAAAAACACAGAAGGGGATGCTGTGTTTTCTATCAAGTGAGTATACCCTCTTCCTGCACCCACTTTGCATCCTTCACATCTTTCTAAGCTGATAAAGCAGGAACCTCTGTCCTAAAATGCTATTCTTCCTGGTTTGTTCATTGTGCAAGCACACAGGTGGCATGCATCCATTTGCATCTGCAATCCCTTGCCATATGGCACACTGCATCAAAAACAAAAACATTATTCACTGGCATTCCTGGCTATAACAATGAGATCGTAGCAGAAGGAAACACTTCTTGTTTTGTCATCACTGAAGAAGCCAGAGGAAGAAGGTGGCGAAAAGATGCTAGAAAGTCTTAGCATGAGACAATTATAACAGTACCAACTATTCCTGTCCCAAGACAGCAAAAACAACACAACATGGGCCAACACCTACAGCAGAACTACTGCTGTCTCAAAGCTAGGCAAACTCTGGCTCCAGATGTCAGTTGGAAAAGCTACACCAAACCAGAAGAGTAGTAGTTCAAAACTACACAAGGAGTGATTGATGCTGTGTAGTACTTCTAGCTGAATACTGTCAGAAAAGCACCCTTTGCTTCACAAAGTGGTGGCCCATGACAGTGAACTCTTTCCTCTTACGAAAAACCAAAAGCTTTTCAGCATTTCCCTCAGCAAAAGCAGTCTCTAATAGTTTGGGATTAGAAGGAGCCTTTTTTTTTTTCTTCTTTTTCTTGAAGACATGCAGTTTTTATATTTGTTCTTAATGGAAGTTTTAAAACATTCTCTGAAGCAGTTGAGGAAACTGCAGAGATTAACAAATATGGAAGAAGAAAGACAAATCTCACTTGGGCAAATCTGATGCTTTGATTATAGCAGACCCAGTACCTAACTAATGGGAATGTTTGTATTATGTTACAGCTTTTAGAATTAATGAATCATAGCACAGAAACATGGAATTATTTGTGATTGGAAGAAACCTTTCAGATCATTGAGTTCAGCCATTAATCCAGCACTACCATGTCACCACTAAACTATGTCTCTCAGCACCATATCTATGCAACTTTTTACTAGCTCCAGAGTATACCACTGCTTCCCTGTGCACCCTGTTCCACTGCTTCACAATTCTCTCAGTGAATAAATGTTTCCTAACACCCAACCTAAACCTGCCCAGGAGGAACTCAAGGCCATTGTCTTATCGCTTGTTACCTGGGAGAAGTAACCTCCTTTCAGGTTAATAATGTTTGGCTCCATGATACATGGCTTAGTATACATATGCACTGTGTACACACCTGGGCATGTGGCACACCTCTTCCACTTATTACATCCTAAACAGCCTGTGCACTCTGCCACTGCTCTGCTTCAAAACTTAATTCTTCGCTGGTGTTCACTGTATAAAAACTTGGCTAGAGAAGGTATTCTCCTCTGTTACCCAACAAATGCGCTCAGCAGTCACCCTTCAAGATCACAATACTGCCACTAACATTTTCTGCCTAGAAATAAAGGCCTGCTTAATCCTGCTGTCTTTTACCAGCATCAAAGCAACACAACTAGACGAAATCAGTTTGTGGACAGCCTGATCTCTGACATGCTGCACCTTTTTCTTCAGTTTTGTATGAATACATTCTTAAAATATATATTAAGCAACAAACATGCCCACAACACCAAAGCCCCAAACCAAGACTTGTTTTTATGATTTGAAAGGAACATCCATATGGGGAACTATACTGTATGTATAGTTAAGTAATTCTTTATCTTGTATTGATGTAACTTTTTCACATTGACCAGTTTAAACAAATACAGTGAATGAACTTCCCCATGGCATGTATTTTTTAAGCATGTGAGTTTCTGTTCCCTACTGTTAAACAAAATCTTAGTGAAAAATAGTAAAAATATTGAAACAACTCTTTCAAAACTTCTGCAACTTCCAGTGAGGGCTACAATTTAGCAATATAAATTNCCCCAGTACTATGGCACCAGTTACATAGGAATTGCTTAGATTCCTGAAATGCATACAGGAAATGAATGCTGAGATTGTGAATCTTTTATAACTACTGCATTAAAGCAGGCATTCCAAGTGGCACTGAATTATACTTACTCAATTTAATTTATACAGAGCATGCAGCTAGCAAGACTGAGAATATCGGATCAATAGCATGAGAGAAAAATGGCAACATAACCAACCCTGAACTGTGAGGGAACAGTGACAGTATATTTTTTGCTTTGCAATGGCATATAAAAAGAATATAAAGGAAAGTACAAACAGTACTCTTCTTCCACTCTACCTCTCCTTTAGTCTGATGATCAACGTGTCATCTGTCCTCTGCAATGATATAAAGAATTCTTGGCATGGCAAGACTCTGGAGTTGGCGTACTTTTGTTTCTAAAACTATCTAAATGGTTCTAAAAGATTTTTGAAAAGGCACTTCCCAAAGTAATGTGTAAGCAGGTTTTATGTGGACAGGGTGCTTTGAAAACAAATAGGTTTACTACAGTGGAAGTTCCATAACTGGTATAAATGAACAGTTTGTATACCTGCTTATAAGAGCATAAGATATAAAGAGCCATCACCAATGACTAACTGCAGCTTTGCACAAGAGTATGTATGACTGAGGTAAGTATGGTAAGTTTATTCCCAGAACAAGTAAGAATTATCTAAGGAGTTATATGTAGTTTCCAGGTTCTACTTCATATTTTACTAATATCCCATTAGTGCTGTCAGCTTTATTTGTATACCTGCTTACTCTGTCTGCTGGAAGGAAATTGCTTAGTTTGGGAAAAAACAAGCCCTAGTAATATCGTGTTATTTTCTTTGATGGCTAAACAGGGGCAAAGCTGTACAATTACCTGTTTCCTCCTTTTCCAGGAACTTTGGCACCCCTATTTCTCAGCAGTTCATTACTTACAGTGACAGTGAATGTATGGTATAACTCAGGTTCTGGCTCAGTGCCTCTATTTAGTCTAACCTGCATCTCTGGTCTCGCGACCAGCAACACAATTTTCTTGCATTCTTCGCTGGAGAGCAATGCCACTGCTTCTTCCCGATTCTGGATATCTTGGCCATTTATCTAGAAAACAAATGAAAGTGGCACGTTAGTTTCTATTTCCACAAAGCAACACACAATAAAGGGCAGATATCAGCTCATTTGTGCTGAATGTATGGACAATGAAACTCGCACAACGGGCTCATCTTCAGCCCCTCAGTGGTAAGTGCCTTCACTCAATTATGCGCTTACTGTAAGAGCTGTATCGATCGTTGAAGGATGGTGGACATCAGAGGAAGCAGTTATGTTCATAAATGTCCAACCTGCGCCCTGGTAACATACATCTAGCAACACAATTAACCAGCCCCTGACAGGTGACGTTCATCTTTCTCCGTTCAGAGTAATGGAAGTGTCACTCTGAGATAATAGTGCTGGTGGAAGCAAGACTGGTAATGCTACAGCTGAAATCAGTCACACTGTGTGCTGGTAGAGAGCCAATTAGAGAGCTACAGTATTATCTCTCACCAGGCAACACTTAGAGGCCACTGCTTATTGCTGTTCCTTTAATCATTTCATATTTGTGTGGACAGCTTAGTATCCAGAACTACACAAAATGTATGTATCCCCCTTACAAGGGAATAATAAGAATAAAAGTGATTCTGCAGTAAGAATGTGCTTTTCTCACCACTTTGTCCTATTCCTTCACCTCATTAAAACAGCCACGTCCATGACTACAAGGCAACAAACACACATTGCATTGCCCAAAGCCCTTTATTGAGGAAATCAAACTGAAATATTATTTTCTGTATATATTTGGTTTTGTCCAGTTCACAGCACAAGAACTGGATTATTCTCATTGTATCAAAAAAACCCACAAGCTTGGTCTATTTGAAAATGAGTGAAAACAAATATGGAAGACAGAAGAATATGAGTGTTTGGGGAAAATAAAATCTTGTAATCTTCAAAGGAGCAGGAACTTCCTCATTGAAAAGTAAAGATACAGTTGTCTTTCTGCATCTATACTTGGTTTGAAAACCCTTGACTCAAACTAAAACCTTAACTGAAGAAAACCCAAGTATACCCTGATTATCTAATCAGCAATGACTAAAATGTCTGAGATCATTCAAAGCTTGTATGAAGGGATAGCTGTGGTCTGTGGGAGGCCAGACAACCACCTGGTATGCAGAGCCACCCAAAACAAAAAAGAGATGCAGCCACAGAGATGCAGATCTTCCAGCTTATGGCCCAGCTGTGGTGGTTGCTCAGGCAACTTCTACTAGCCAACTAACTGCCTCTCACTGACCTAACGGGTGCCCTGCTGTTCCCAGACAGCCTGGATGTGTCCACCCCTTACCAGCTGCAACAGGATTTCAGCCTGACTATAGACAGAACTTACTAGCCTGCTAAGAATAACATAAGTTTAGGTTAAAGTCTCACTAGGACTGGCCTTATAAAACCTTTCCCTTGATACTGTAACATTTAATGTAAAATACTCTGGCTGTTCTTAGATGTTTTAAGAGACTGTGAAGGTGATGGGAGAGGTATGAAGTTTGTGAGAATGAGAAGGGGACATTTTCAGCCCAAAAAATATGAAGAAATCTGCTGTAATATTGTGAGAAATACAACTGAAACATCCCTCCCAGTCTTAACCAATGCCATCAGCTACTCAAAGGAAATGCCCCTATGCTCAGGGGTCCAGCTCTCTCCCAACCTCAGTGTAACCCACCCGTAATGGCACTGTCACCTTCTATTTCTCTGAATTATCTCATCAATATGAGTAGATAGAGGGTCAGTGTGTTTTCAGATATGAAAGTAAACCCCACATAGCTCTACGGGTGTTAACTTTAATGATGAAACTCACAGACATATATCAGCACTGACATTAAAGTAATGCTCCAGTCTACAAAAGGAGAGCAGAATTACCTATGCTCTTCTCTCACCACCAGAGTCTTTACTCACAGTTGAAATTAATTTCCTTAACTGAAGAACATTCGCCTGAACTGCTATCGGCTTCATGTTTCACCCAGAAATTTTAGAAAGCAAGGAATAGAAAATGCCTACCCTCTGTTTCCTTATTCTGAGACACATAGAGTAGCAATGAAAGTTGTATCTACTTGGTCAAATAAACTTTTTTTTCCTCTGATTTTTTAAAGTAAAAAAATGTGATTATATCCTGTTCCACTTTCTTCAGTAGATACATTAGAGAAAGACACACAAGGCAACACACTGACTTTTACACTCTGCTGCTCTTGATGCAGCCTAGGACTCTGTTGCTGCCTGGGCTGCATGCGCACACTGCAGGCTCATGTTGAGCTTTTCATCAACCCAGACTCCAAGGTCCTTTTCCTCAGGGCTGATCTCCAGCCATTCACCACCCAGCCTGGATTTGTGCTTGGGACTGTGCCTACCCAGGTGCAGGACCTTACCCCTAGTCTTGTTGAATTTCATGAGGTTGGCCTGGGCCCACCTCTCCAGCCTGTCCAGGTCCCTCTGGATGCCATCCCTGCCCTCTAGCAAGTCGACTGTGCCACACAGCTTGGTGTCATCTGCAAACTTGCTGAGGGTGCACTCCATTCCTCTGTCCATGTCACTGACAAAGATGTTAAACAGCACTGGTCCCAGCACTGACCCCTGAGGGACACCACTTGTCACTGGTCTCCAGGTGGACATTGTGCCGTTGATC
>VWZE01001488.1:117986-147639 GCA_013396675.1 Eubucco bourcierii | reverse complement strand
CTCACTAACCACTTTTCTTCTAACCCCTTGGCCAATCCTCCTAATTTACCTTGCACGTAAGGCAAACCTTGGGGTAAGGTACAGGGGTGGGGAGAAGGTGGAAGGGTGGTTGGGAGCCCCTCCTGGGGTCTCCGATTTCTGGGAGGGGAGTTGTGTTGCTGTATTACCTTTAACTTGTATATTTCTGTAAATATTCTGTATATAGTGTATATATCTGCTGTACATTGTGCAAAGCTGTAAATATAGCTTCATCATTTAACTTTCAGCCGACTGAGTTCTAGTCTGGGTCATTTTACAAAGTGTGGGGGGGTGGGGAACTCCCAAACCTTCACAGTTGCCCTTCCCTTGTCCACTGTTGCTGTGACTTCTTCACAAAAAGCCACTAAATTTGTCAGGCAAGATGAAGAGAAATTACAGAACTGTTTACAGAAAAGTGTCTTGTCACACCAGGAACTACCTCTGGAGCTTCAGTAAAAGAGATCAAAATACTAAGGAAATTGTTCAGGAAGAAGAACTAAAAGGCTACAATACAGCAGAGACTTTCTAGTCTACTGACTTCTGGCAGCTATTTTGTTATTTTGTCACTAGGGTAAAAAATATACTATTCATTGCCACCTGAAAATGGAAACCCTCTGCCATTCTAGCTACTTCCCTCTCTGTACGCATACACTGCCCTCCTCCAGAGCCAGCAGCTGGCCACCCTCACCCACAGGGCCATGCTGTATTACACAAACCTATCTTTGGGGCAGATCCTTAAACAAGTGGAGCAATAGAAACAAAAGGGGGGAAAAAGCCAAGATTGTGGATTAGCAAATAATTCAGAAAAGTAGCATTTTACTGGAAGAAAGAAAACACTAACAAAAACCTAATGAGCCCTCTCCTCAAGTATGTTATACTTTCATTAACAGCACATAATTTGTATGAAAACTGTTAGCACCATGCTCAGCACAAGTGAGTTTTACCCAAATTCATGTGATTGGTGAAAATCAGCAAGTCTCTGACACCCGTATTAATGTCTGCAGGATCCCTGTTCAGAATTTGACACTGAGATGAACATAGTGGAGATGAGATATACTAATAAATATGGGGGGAAAAAAAAAAAAAAGAAAAAGAAAAAAAAAGAGAGAAAAGACACTGGACATAAGGGCATGAGGCAGAACGAGTTTGTCATTCTCATTTTTCAGTATGTGCACTCCAGCTTCTGGCTATTGTGTTAAAAAAACAGACAGACATGGATTTTCTTATCGATCACGGTAACAAAGAGAACTACCTTCCCTCATTAACAGTCCACAGAGAAGACAGCACTGTTTGTCTGTCTGAAAAAAGAGTTTAAGGAAGAGTCTTTTGTCACATACTTGCAAAATGCGGTCTCCCTCACGGATCCGGCCATCCCTGGCAGCAATGCTGTTTGGATCAACCTGCACAGGACAATACTCAGTAACTGAACTGGAAATGGTAACACTTGCATGCTTGCAGAGTTTGAAAAAGCACCATTTTTATTCTGTACAGAGGTAATGTGAAGTTTCCTTCAGAGGCATATGAACTCGGTATTTCCTTAAATTAATTATATAAGCTTGATTTAGATCAAAGCCTGAGGACAGAAAGGGTTGGGAGCATACGATTTTCAGATTAATACTTGTCTATGCCACCACCAGGCATTAACCTTCAGCTGTCAGATCACTAGGAATTAATGACATTCTTCTCTGGATGTTCACTATGGACTGAGGTGCTTCTGTGGCAGCTGATACCTCTATACAAATGGGCCTGTCTCCGTGAAAAGAGTAGGTTTATTTTTCTTTCATAAAAGCATTTATTATTAAATGATTACTTCAGTTATCAATCTATTATTCTCTCTGGAATTTTGCAGCTTGTGAGGAAACAGCAAAAACTCCCAAAGGATCTGTATTGTATAGATCACTCCCACGCACTGTGTATTTTTCCTGGTCTGAGTCAGTTAATTTTAAGTTAGTTTAACCTAAATAGATGTTTAGGGCTCCATTAATTGTTTATCAAAGTCACTATAGCTCATCCCTGAGCAATGACCTACAGTTCATTACAGGGCAATTCGATCTATCACCTTTCACTTGATGGTTATTGTAAATCATTATTTTGCCTCATCATGCCATAACATAATCCTGGAGTGTATTAAGAGATTCTGCATTTCTTTGTCCTCATAAAGTTAGACAGAATTTAACAGCAGTGCTTATGCAACTCATGAAAAACTTAATTATTGAGTGATTTTCTATTTATTCCTCATTCTTGTTCCAGGCCTGAGCTTTTCAGCTTCTTTGACATTGCTGCTGAACTGTGAATGTGCAGTCTTGTCTTCACAGCAAATATGTGCCCCTTCACTGGTATGTTAGAATCCTTTCTGTCCATGAGCTTCTCACGGAATTTAGAAACACAGAATATTTCAAGTTGAAAGAGATACATAAGGACTGTGTAGTCCAACTCCCTGATCCTCACAGGATTACCTAAAACTAAACCATAGACTAAAAGGCATTATCCACACATTTCTTGAACTCTGACAGGATTGGTTGGTGCCATGACCACTTCCCTGGGGAACCTGTTCTAGTGACAGACCACCTTTCCAGTTAAGAACCTTCTCCTAATGTACAAAGCTAGTTCAATGTATTACCAAAGTGACAAACTGGAAGACAGTTCATGTAGGGAAGTCACCAGCAAGCTTGGAGTTGCAATAATTCTGTTTTAAACAGAAAAACATTCCTATCTGAATGCTTGAAGACTCAAAGGGAGCTAGTGTTCCTGGAATTCTTGTGGTTTCTTTGAAACAGAAACAGGCACAGCTCGAATTGAATCTGGCCAGGGACATTAAAGGGAACAAGAAGAACTTCTACAGGTATATTAGTGAGAAGAGGAGAACTAGGGACAATGTGGGACCCTTCCAGAAAGAAAATGGAGAGCTGCTGACAAAGGACATGGACAAGGCTGAGGTGCTCAATGACTTCTTTGCCTTTGCTTTGGAGCAAGGGCTCCAACCACAATGTCCAAGTTGCAGAGGGTAAAAGTGAGGACTGGGAGCAGGCAGATCTGCCTACTATAGTAGAAGATCATGTTTGTGAGCTCCTAAGAAACCTAAATGTGCACAAGTCCATGGGGCCTGATGAGATCCACCCACGGGTCCTGAGGGAACTGGCAGATGAAGTTGCCAAACCACTGTGCATCATATTTGAAAAGTCATGGCAGACTGGTGAAGTTCCTGCTGACTGGAGAAGGGCAAACATAACACCCATCTTCAAGAAGGGTAAAAAGAATGACCCTGGAAACTACAGACCAGTCAGCCTCACCTCTGTGCCTGGCAAGATCATGGAGCAGATCCTGCTGAAAGTCCTGCTAAGGCAAATGGAAAACAAAGCAGAGGTGATTGGTGGGAACCAGCAATGGCTGCACCAAGGGCAGATCTTGCCTGACAAATTTAGTGGCTTTTTATGATGAAGTCACAGCGACAGTGGACAAGGGAAGGGCAGCTGATGTCATCTACCTGGACCTGAGTAAAGCATTTGACTCTGTCCCACATGACATCCTGGTCACCAAACTGGAAAAGCATGGACTTGATGGATGGACCACTCGCTGGATAAGGAATTGGCTGGATGGTCGAACCCAGAGAGTGGCGATCAACGGCACAATGTCCACCTGGAGACCAGTGACAAGTGGTGTCCCTCAGGGGTCAGTGCTGGGACCAGTGCTGTTTAACATCTTTGTCAGTGACATGGACAGAGGAATGGAGTGCACCCTCAGCAAGTTTGCAGATGACACCAAGCTGTGTGGCACAGTCGACTTGCTAGAGGGCAGGGATGCCATCCAGAGGGACCTGGACAGGCTGGAGAGGTGGGCCCAGGCCAACCTCATGAAATTCAATAAGGCCAAGTGTAAGGTCCTGCACCTGGGTAGGCACAATCCCAAGCACAAATACAGGCTGGGTGGTGAATGGCTGGAGAGCAGCCCTGAGGAAAAGGACCTTGGAGTCTGGGTTGATGAAAAGCTCAACATGAGCCTGCAGTGTGCACATGCAGCCCAGACAGCCAACCGAGTCCTAGGCTGCATCAAGAGAAGCGTGGCCAGCAGGGCAAGGGAGGTGATTCTGCCCCTTTACTCTGCTCTCGTCAGACCCCACCTGGAGTACTGTGTGCAGTTCTGGAACCCTCAGCACAGGAAGGACATGGAAGTGTTGGAGCGGGTCCAGAGGAGGGCCACAAAGATGATCAGAGGGCTGGAGCAGCTCTCCTATGAGGACAGGCTGAGAGAGTTGGGGCTCTTCAGCCTGGAGAAGAGAAGGCTTCGAGGGGACCTGATAGTAGCCTTCCAGTATCTGAAGGGGGCCTACAGGAAGGCTGGGGAAGGATTATTTACAAGGTCCTGCAATGACAGGACAAGGGGCAATGGGCTTAAACTGGCAGAGGGGAGATTTAGACTGGATGTTAGGAGGAAGTTCTTTCCAGTGAGGGTGGTGAGGCACTGGAACAGGTTGCCCAGGGAGGTTGTGGATGCTCCCTCCCTGGATGTGTTCAAGGCCAGATTGGATGAGGCCTTGAGTAACCTGTACTAGTGGGAGGTGTCCCTGCCTATGGCAGGGGGTTGGAACTAGATGATCCTTGAGGTCCCTTCCAACCTTACCATTCTATGATTCTATGAAACACTAATACCCTGGGATACTGTGTTTTTCTGGTGAAGCCAACAAAAACCTGAGAGTTCATCCCATCTCAATATCCAGTATTCTACTTACTGTCTGGCAAAAAATGTAAAAATTATTAGTCTTCCTAACATATTCCTCTCACAAGCTACTCTTTTCAACCATGTGTGTTCTGTTTGCATCACAACTGTAGAAAACCCACAATTAATAAAATAATGATTATCCATTGTTATGATTATTGAGGCTGTAGCAAGGGGAGAATGCACACAGGTGTGTAGAAGGTGCTTTTCTCTGCCTGATTCCCACCATAAGGTTGTGTTTCTCTCAAAATTCAGACCATGCCCGGACTGCTTTGTACTTCCTTAACTATGATGTTGTAGTTAAAAGCATTCACAAACAAGAAGCTCACTAGTAATAATTGCACTACTTGGGCAGCATATTTCAGACTGGTAATCTAAATGAATTGAAAGTGACACATGTTGGCTGAGGAACAACACTTCTGCACTCTGGTCTCAGAGCACTTGCTCTTACATTTGCTGGCATATTCACCCCTCCACCACAAGCATGTCCCATGCTCTTCTTTACTGCCATATCCTTACCTCACTGACATAGATCCCTGTGTCCTCCTCATCATCGGTTCTGTAACAGACAGTCAGACCCAGCTTCTCCTGGCTGCTAATGCGGCACAGCTCCACCTCCTACAAGAAAACACATGGGTTCATATGGTGGCTTTTGCCAAGGGTGTTAAAAATCATGTATCACAAGTCGCTGACATACTCATGCTGGATGACTTACTCATGCTTCCCAGTTTCAAGACACAGGAATTTGTGTCTATCTTTAAGGGGGAAAATATTTGATAAATTAAGAAGGAAATCACAGTACACTGCAGGTTCAAGCTGTATAGAAACTGTTCAGTACGACATGATAAACTTTGAGAAATATGGTTGTACTTTTTTTCTTTTTCTTTTGGATAATAGAAGCTGACTTACAGCCTATTACAGTAATTTTAGTCCTATCACATCAGCTATTGATTTACAGGATATAAGACAGACTGGCTATATCAATCAATCCATCACACAACTGCCACTCCCTTCTAATAGCAATCCAAACCATAAAGCAAAAACCCAGCCTTCCAGTTACAGCACAATTCCTTTCCTGGCTGGTTTAGTGCCATAGCTTCATTCCAGAAGCTGTTAGAAAAGGATGCTTCAAGGAATCTCCTGTGGAGCTGAACAGCTCACTTGTGAGATGATGCAGAAAACATATTTTTAGTGCCAGATGTCCCAGCAGTGGCATCTCATGAAAAGTGCAAGTTTTAGGGCAGATGGTGCAGTGATAACTATTACATATACTCAGATGAATTAAACATCTTTAGGGTTTCATGGGGGAATCATTCACAAAAATGCAAAGCCACGCTTGATTTGAACACTGTGAAATAAATAGTTGTAATAAAGCACAATGAACCCAATAACAGAGCATCAGCTTGGTTACAAATAGGAAACTTTAGTTGATATTGATATATATTTATTTATATATTTAAAAGGACTCTTCAGGTGACATTTGGAGCTTAACAGTTTCTGCTTTTCATGGTTGCACAAAAGGAGGAAAACTCATGCTTCAGTTCTTAGTCGGTGATACAGAGCTGGTTCCTCCCCATCCTCAGGGATGTCACACTGATAGATCTATACACTGGAACAGGGTGCACAGCAGTGAGGACTCATTGCTGAGCTGATTTGGTTGTGTGGACCAGGTGTCAAAACACTACAACTTACAGAAAAAACTGCCATTCAGGCACCAGGGTTAGCTGATGAACTCCATGCCATTTTCCTTTCAGTTGAGCATCTTTCACAAAGTGCACTGCTATGGCTCTTTCCATTGCTCCCTCACCAACATACACATGGAATCAGTACCTGCATAAACCCTAAAAATGTCTCCCTGGGCTTTAGAACATTCAATGTCTTATTGAAAACTAAGAAAATGTAGAAAATACCATGAAACCTGTAGTATTCCTTAGTTTTTCCTAAATATGGCAGGAGTTTGAAATATGGTGGTAAGACATGGAATAGTCACCACCGGTACATGTTACACATAAGGCTTGCAAGAACAAACACAGGACTGTGTTTTATTATGGAAGAGAATCACAGTGACCTGATTTTGGCATTAGGAGCAAAAAGATGTGTACTGGAGGAAGGCCTATTCGAAACCCATAATAATTGATACCTCCAGAGGGAAAGAACACTTGACTGGAACTGTAATACTAGGGAGAAATTACAGTAACAAAATGGCTTCAATTACAGCAACAAGGTATACTTTTAAGGAATAAAGAAGCTTGTGATCCCGTGGAGGCCTATAAGGATGCCTAAACATACCATAAAGGACTGAGACTGGGACCTTTAAATCAAGGCAAATGAGAAGCTGTGTGCAAGCGGAAATCCATTGACTTTCATTGTCCTGCTGGCTCAACCCTCCATCTCCCTGTGCTAAGGCTGTATAGGGGACTCGAGGACAGCTCTAAATATAATTTCTTTGGTTAGGAATGACCTTGAAGTTTTTGTGGATGATTTGTCTTCAAATGTTACTACAAGGCTGTACAAATGTTTCAGGCTGCAAACAAACAGAATCCTTTCAGTGTACATGATCAATGAGCAGAAAAATCTAACTGTTTAGGACATGAAAGAGCTAAAGTAAGTGAAGATGACCTAAAAGCTCCATCCTGGGAGTCCAACAGGTTTGCTAAATCTGTCTCTGGGAACCATTTGATGACAAACATCAGTGACTATTATCCTCTGACTGAGATACAACAGCTCTGCGCATAGTGCATGAATGACCACAGCTTTCGTTTCTCTGCCTACTAACAGAGTTTTGAGTTGAGATCTGTACATGGTATACTTGGGGCTATCTCCTTTCTAAATTGCTGTATGGGATGTACTCTGATGATGGAATGACAGAATGACAGAATGTTTGGGGTTGAAAGGGACCTTGAATGAGCATTGAGTTCAACCCTCTTTGCCACAGCAGAATCAGCTAGGGCAGGCTGAACAGGATGTGTCTGGACAGGTTTTGAAAGCCTCCAGAGAAGGAGACTCCACAACCTCTCTGGGCAGCCTGTTCCAGTGCTCCATCAACTTCACCATAAAGAAGTGTCTCCTCATGCTGAGGTGGAACCACCTGTGTTCTAGCTTGTACTTGTTATTCCTTGTTCTGTCACTGAGCACCACTGAAAAGAGACTGGCACCTTCATCTTGACACCCATCCCTCAAATATTTATAGATGTTGATCAGATCACCTCTCAGTTTTCTCTTCTCAAGACTAAACAGACACAATTCTTTCAGTGTTTCTTCACAGGAGAGATGTTCAAGTCCTGCAGTCATCCCTGTAGCTCTCTATTGGACTCCCACCATCAGATTCCTATCTCTCTTCAATTGGGGAGTCCAAAACTGGGCACAATATTCCCAGTGTGGTCTCACTGCATGTGCTGGTTTGAGGCTAATTAGAATATTTTAATAGAGAAAATTATACTATAGGCTATGAAAGGAAAACATCATGATGTCTACTTCACTCATACGCTTGCTGNGGAGTTGTGTTGCTGTATTACCTTTTACTTGTATATTTCTGTAAATATTCTGTATATAGTGTAAATATCTGCTGTACATTGTGCAAAGCTGTAAATAGAACTTCATCATTTAACTTCCAGCCGACTGAGTGCTAGTCTGGGTCATTTTACAAAGTGTGGGGGGGTGGGGGAACTCCCAAACCTTCACACTGCAGTAGAGTAGAGGGGTAAGAGAAACTCCCTAGACCTGCTGCACATACTCCTCTTAACACACCCCAGGATGCCACTGGCCCTCTTGCCCACAAGGCCACATTGCTGTCCCATGGATAACTTGCTGTTCACCAGGACTCCATGGTCTTTCTCCATGGGGCTGCTTTCCAGCAAGAAAACCCCTACTCTGTACCAGCACTTGGTGTTATTCCTCCCCATATGCAGGACTCTGCACTTGTCCCTGTTGAACTCCTCAAGTGCACATGGCTGTCACCACTTAGAGCTGTAGATACCTATAGCTGAGATGCTAGGATATAGTGTTAAAGGCCCAAGAAACATTTCAAGATTTTTGATCTCAAAGTAATATTCCATTTAGCGTGCAAGAGAAGTCAGATGAGGTCTCCTGCTCTTTCACTGGAAGTACAGATAAAGGAATTTTTTTTTTCAACTGCACATCTGCACTACTAACCTTGGAGAATTTTTTTTGCATTTCAGCAAACATGATACATCCTGGTCACATAAAAAAAAAAAAATTAGATCTTTGAAACTTTAAAAATGCTCTGCATAAAATATTAAATTACCTTTCAGAACAAACACACTAGTCCAACTTGTAACTCCATATAACAAAAACATCTGAAACAACTTCAGCAGAAGAATAATAACTGAGACACCAGAGAACCTGGACCATCGTGATCAAATGCATTTGACATTACATTTTTGACAGACACTTTTCAGTGTTGGGATTTTTTTTCCCCCTCAATTAATCTTTAAAAGAACAAACAATAAGTTTGGCAGCAGTAACAAATTTGTAAGGATGCAATTTCTTTCTCACATAAGCATTTAGATACATGCATGCACACATACACACACATACAGTCGCTTTCTCCTTGGGTATTGTGTATGCATGTAGAGACTGAACTAATGCTATTCAAAATTCAGCATTTAAAAAACCCAACAAAACAGTGAGAAACAATATTTGGAGATTCACAAAGTGTCCTGACAGACAGATGGTGGAAGGAGAGGGACTAAGGAAATAGCTCAGGAGACGACAGCCTCCCTCTCTACTGGGCACTCTGGGGGCAGCCGCCTCTCAACACAAAGAGTATTCTGCTGCCAAGTGACAGAAATCAATGCCAAATTGCTAAATCTTTGACTTGCTTTTTTTTTTTTTTTTTTCTTTTCTGTGTGGGCAGAACAATATTTCAGTGTATTCTCACAGCAAGGACAATGCTTTAAAGTCTTTTGCCATAAATGAAAAGATAGACATGAAAATTAGAAAGGACTATCCTGTTTTGAAATATTGGGATGCAAATTTCCAGGGAAACTCATTTCTTCAGACACAGAAAAGACAGCAAAGAGATGCAGGTCATGCTCCTGAAAGACTGAAAGCTGGTTGTACTGGCTATCCCTCCGAAGTGATGGAGTACTGGCTGTAGCCTCTGGCTCCCAGTTAAAGTCTGTCGTTTACTTCAGTGATGGAAAACCAGTTTGCAGGCTGTCAGCCTTAGGAGACATAAGACCAAACAAGGAGCTGCCACTTCTTCAGGGAGGGAGGGCTAGGTTAATACTATCATTTTTCTCAAGTGGTAGAGAAGTAGATTATAAATGTCATCAAGTAAGCTGTTGGCTTTCTAGAATTGCTGACGAGTTTAAGGGCTGTTAGAGAAGACCTTGTAAAAGTACACCAGTTTGCAGTTAATAGTAGGTCTTTCTACTAAAAGCTACATCATAAAGAGTAAGGCTGAGGGTCTCTTAAGAAACAGATGAGGACCCCTTCGGTTATCATTCTTAAGCAGTCTTATGCCCCTGTCTCACTTCCATCCTACCTTGCCTGGCACCCTTCTCCACCAATACATTTGGCTTAATATTCAAAGCCCTTCTCAGTTCATTCTTTCTCTGATCAACCTTTCATTCATATCCACACACTTCACTCACCATCTTCTCCCACCTCCTCCCTAACATTTCCATTGTCAGTAAGTGTCCATGCCCACAATGCCTCTGCACCACCTTCCTTTTACTCTCATTTTATAATCACAGTATCACAGAATGTTAGGGGCTGGAAGAGACCTCAAAAGATCATCCAGTCCAACCGCCCTGCAAAAGCAGGATCACCTATACCAGATCACACAGGAACTCATCCAGGTAGGTCTTGAATGTCTCCAGAGAGGGAGACTCCACAACCCCCCTGGGCAGCCTTTTCCACCTGTCTCACCCTCCTGTTCTCTCATCTATAGAAATCTGTGAAGAAATTACTGTTTGATAAGCAGAAAGTCCCATCTACTAAAGTGACTGCTTTACCATGTGTGAATCACACATACAGCTGGGCACTACCAAAATAACCTGTTATTACTACTACTTTGTTCTCCTTCCTCTATCACATCCTCCTGTCTTTTGTTTCTCCTGCCTTCTCACATGTTGGTGTGATTAGAAGACTTTTTTTTTGTACAGGTGGGAAATAAGGCAAACAAGAAATTAAGAGTTCAATACAAGCTAGTTGCAATGAACAACAAGCTACCTTATTTCCAAGGTTTGAGACTTCCAAAGCCCATAAAAGAACCCAGAGTAAATATCTGGAAGCAACTGGTGGTTTTGAAACTCAGAATAAACTTGAGATCTGATGTGTTCCTTGCCCAGGAACTGCCAGAGAATAAGCAAGTTCAGGGAATCTCTGATGCTCTCTGTGATAATGTTACTGTTGAATTTGATCTACCAAATTCAATAATTAGAGAAGATATCGACTGAATCCTTTCCAAGGAACTGTAACTCCAGGAAGAACAACCCCATGTACCAGCATAGGTTGGGAACTCACCCACTGGAGAACAGCATAGGGAAAAGGGACCTGGGGGTCCTGATGGACAGAAGGATGACCATGAACCAGAAATGTGCCTTCATGGCCTATTAGGCAGATGGCATCCTGGGGTGTATTAGAAGGGGTGCAGTTAGTAGGTAAAGAGAGGTGCTCCTCCCTCACTACTCTGTCCTGGTGAGACTCCAGCTGGAATATTGTGACCATTTCTGGGCCATTCAGTTCAAGAAGGACAGGAAACTGCTTGAGAGAGTCCAGCACAGAGCTACAAAGATACAGAAATGAGTGGAACATCTCTCTTATGTGGAAAGGCTGAGGGAGATGGAGCTTTTTAGCTTGGAGAAGAGGAAACTGAAGTGTGACCTGATTAATGTCTGTACATATGTGAAGGACAAATGTCAGTAGGACAAAGCCAGGCTCTTCTTAGTGACAAGGAGCAATGGGTGGAAGCTGGAGCATAGGAGGCTCCAGCTGAATATAGGGAAAAGCTTTTTCACTGTGAGGGTGACAGAACACTCGAACAGGCTGCTCAGAGAGATTGTGGAATCTTCTTCTTTGGACACATTCAAAACCTGCCTGGACATGTGCCTGTGTGACCTACTCTAGGTGATCATCCTCTGGCAGGGGGCTTGGACTAGACAATCTCGAGGTCCCTTCCAACCTCAAACATTCTGTAATTCTGTGATTGTCTCATCCTATGTCAGTTTTTCATTTTTGTTCACTCATGAGTAAGGACTACTTTTATGTATGTACTGTAGACCTAACAAAAGCAATTCAACATTATTCTATAGTATAACAAAGGTAAACTCTACATTTGGCTACCTCATCTTTCAACGTGACTTCCTAGGGGTTGGAGTCTCCTGAGACTATGCTGACAAGGAAATCTGCCAATCTCCTTTGTAATTTATTTGTGTACAGAAGCCCACTGACCCATTGCCAGAATGGGTCACCTTAAAAAAGGTTTTCTAGAAAAGGTCCCAAATAAGAAAGCCTTAAAATAAGATTACCATTACAAGTGACAGAGGATGAATTTATTGATACAAGTAACCAGCTGAAAAAAATCAAGAAATGTATGCTTTCTCAAAAATCACTGGATTTATTTCAGATTGCTAGGCATATCTTTGAGATTCTTCCTTAAATGATGCTCTGCACTGCAGAAGAGGCATCCCTCTACCTTCTCAAATTCACCATAATTTTGAAAATAATTAATAAGATCTTGCCTCATTAGCAAGCTTCCAGATTTTTTTTTTTTGCCTTGAGGTCTCTATTCCCTGTTCAATTGTGATTGTTTTGGTGCAGTCACCTCACACAAATTTGTGGCTTGTGCTCTTTATCTAGAAGCAGACAACAATGCAAATGCCACCAGAACAGCAGGACATAAAAGAACAAATAATTAGAGTGTTTGAAAGACACTGTAGACATATTATAAATACTCTCCATCCTTCTGATATTCCCTACCTGCCTTCATAGCAATTGTTGCACACCACTAAAAGGACCAAGAGAGACTATCAAAATCATAATAGCTATTGAGTTCCCTTCACCCATACAGTATATCAGCGTAATGGGTCCCATGAACTCTGGTAACACCATTAGAAGGGACAGCATGGAATCAAAACACAACAGTATTTTACCAAAACTGACAGTGTATGATCATTTCAGGTAACATTTAAGTCCTCATTACAATGAGAAAATCACCTCACCATCAAGATGTTGTAAAATTAATTTTAATTAGTGTTACTCTCCAGTGTAACAGAACCTGTGATTTATAGTCGAGTGTTTGTGGTTTTGTGACATGGTAAGACAGAGGACCCTAAACATGTTCTGTTCAAGATACAGTCAAGTATTTAATTTCTTACTATTAACTAGCATCTACCTTGTCCCATTTAACTCCATTATCTTTAGAAAAAAAGAATGTCAGCTCTCAATGCTCCAGTACAACCCAGCCTGTAAACTCAAAGCACCCTCTATATATGACTCATTGAGTTTTATTTCCCAGTTTCACTCCATCGAAAAACTCTACTGAACGGAGAAAAGACAGAAAAGGTCACACTTTGCTATTCACAAGTACTAAATCACCAATTTTAAATAAGGAGTCAACCCAATGTACACATACAGCTTTCAGAAAAGGAAGTCACCACTGTGTACTGGAGATGGTTCCACTGCTTCACTGGAAGAAAGATAAAAAAGCTGCCGGTGTAGTAAAGTCCTTGTGTGGTGAAACAAACAACACAATTCAGATACGCTTTATCTTCATCCCAACATGTATAAAAGACTTGTATCTTGGCTCAAGTCTTTAAGGTGGCTGAGAAACTCCACCTGCAAAGCTCACAGTAATGTAACAAGTTCTAAGGCAAAAGAATTCAGAGAAAGGCAGTCTAGGGAGGTCTCTCTAGGTTCAGCAATTTTTCTGTACCATAGGGCAATCATTGGTACCTCTTGTATTAATTAGATTACGAATTGTAAAAGCCAACAACAAAAAAATGGTTACCTTCACAGCCACACAGAGCAATGCAGTTATTACCAGTTAGTGAATTATTGCCCATCACTAAGTAACTGGCCATTTACATACTGAAACAACTCGAGGTGTGAGCTGAGACACTTTATAACCCTTTCTTCAAAGTCAGAGCTTTGAAGGCTTTACACAGTTTGCCTCATAGCTGGGATGAGGCAAGATTCTGTAAATCCTAAAATAAACCAAGGATTAACTGATAGGTTTCATGATAATATCCTTGTTTTCTTCAGTGTCTTTCACAAGCACTTGTAGAGCAGTGTCATACCTGGTCTGAATAGACCCCAAAGGAGAACTGCCAGCCTGGAGATGGTTTAACAATGTAAATGGATAATTTCTGCAGAGGGGGGAATTCTCTCTTTCCTTACTTTAAAGCCACTGTTATAGCGCCACCGAAAGGCCTGTGACAGACATTGCACACCTCTCTTCATGATTTGGAGAGACACATACACTTCCCCTCTCAAGGGTATAAAAGGATACTGGGAAGAAATTCTTTACTATGAAGGTGGTGGAACACTGGAACAGGTTATCCAGAGAGGTGGTGGAGGCCCCATCCCTGGAGACATTGAGAGGTTAGGCTTGATGGGACTCTTACCAACCTAATCTAGCTGGTGACATCCCTGCTTATTGCAGGGCAGTTAGTTAGATGATCTCTAGAGGTCTCTTCCTAACCCAGTGCATTCTATGATTCTATAACCTCTGGGGTCCACCTGTTGCATCCACCACAGAAGACCTTGCTGGACATACACCCAGCCAGCGAAGAACTTGGACTACACCTGTGAGACACTGCTGGAACCAAGAGTGATGATATATATTTTTCTTTCTCTCTCTCTTTTCCTCTCCTTTTCCTTCCCATTTTCCTTCTCTTCTGGTCTAATCAAGTGTCCTTAAGGAGCCAGTGACCAAGAGCTTTCATTTGATTAAATAAAGCTAACTCATTAGATGTTTGGTATTGGTTCACCTTAATTTACTCTGAGGGAATTTTTTAATCATAGCACAACCTCTCCCACTGCCCAGGGATGACCCAGGAAGCTGTGTTATGACACACTTTTGAAGAAATCAAGGCTTATTGAATGCAATGAGTGGATTCCAAATCTGATGTTCTGAAGCACAGAAGTGTAGCATTTACTATAAATTTTAAGAAAAAGAGAAAGTAAAACAAAAACAATAAAGCAAAATATGAAGAGTAGTCACTTTTATCTTTGCTTTTCACCTGTAACAATAGCTGTGAAGCTGGTTTAGTGTTCATCTTGCTAATAGTACAATTGACAGAATGATTGAATGAATGAATGAAGCACAAAAGGCCAAGAACAGAGTACTTACAGAGTAGCTCAGTGAGAAAGTACATTAAGATCTGATTAATTTTAATTAACTGTTTATAGAAAAAAAATTCATCTGAGCTAGTGTCTTTCTTCTGAGGCAAAAACCAGAAGTACACAGGGAATACAGACATTTAAAAATTAAGCTTAACTATTCAATATTTTCTTGTTCCTTCATCTTCATGGGTGAGAACAACCTTCAGTTTATATGGATAGCCAAATTTTGTTTGCTTTTCACATTTTCTGCCAGGATCACTACAAGAAGGTCATCCTGCAAAGCTGGATCAATTTCATCAGCTTCTTGCTAGTATTTTCTGTAAACTATAGGAACCAAGCAAAGCTTGGTCTCAATTTCATAATTATGTTTAGTAAACTCAACTCTGAAGTTCTTATCACCAGGATGTAAGTACCTGGATCATTATCAGGCTGAACTCCAAACAGCTGAGCATCCCAGTAGCATCTCACTAATCACATTCACTCTCTTGGTCTCTTAATTCATAGGACCGGAAGGATATACCTTTTTCAGGCTGCCAAATCACTAGTCATTTGCATTGCTACCTTATCGAATATTTAATCTTCATAACACTGCACACTCATCACTACTGCCAAGTAATTTTCCTTGTGAAATAAAAATAAATAATGCAAACAGAATCAGAGCTATCCCTTTGCTCTTCTTATAGGAACAGTTCAATCTAATGAAGTCCTAGGAGGGTAAAGAGCTAGCAGTGTTGCTACTAAAAAAGAAGAATTCATCTCAAATTCAGAAGTGATGAGCATGGTATTACATGTTACATAAAAGCATCCACTGCAAATGAGTGTGGATGTAAAACAGTGGAAACAAGAGCATGGGTTTGTTAAAAAATAACACAAAACCACAACAAAACCAACATCATCACATGTGTTCCATAACATCTATTTCACCTCTGAATTTGTACCATGCACCCTCATGCACCCCCATGCAGGGGTTGCACCTTTCGTTACAAATATCAGAGTATGTACAATGGATAAGACTACACACTAAAAACAGACACTTGGTGTTTCAAAAAAGCATCACATTTCCCAAATCGTATTTCCAACTTTCTTAGCCAGCCTTTGTTCAGCAGTTATGCCTTTACTAATGACCAGAAATAATTTGGGAGAACTCGGAAAAGAGGTGTGTAAATTCTAGAGTTAGTAGAAGTCATCACAACAATCTATTTTAAATATGGTTAATATTTTTTTTCCCTATGGGTGACCTATCTTAGCTTAGATGAAGAGACTCTGTGTTGCCCCCAATATATATTGAACAGTCACTCCATTTTAAGGTAGGTTTCTATTTTTTTCAGGTTTGGAGTGGGTGTTCCATATTTAAGTGCATACTTGTGTGTGCATGGGTCTGTGTGTGCAGCGGTGAAGTCTTATGTGTGTGTAAATTATATAAATACATAGAAACGTACAGCATGTATATATCTGTGTGTAAGTGCATGCCAAGCAGGTCAGTTACACTGCAGAGTCTCCACTGGCAATCACCACACAATTAATGTAAGAAGGTGACTGCAACTCCTGAAAATGCAGTGATAGGATATGCACCTATAATGAGAAAGCAAGAGTGTCAGATGACCCCACAATTCACAGAAACCCAAGCAGTGACATTTCCCATCTCTGGACTCTCACTTTTAATAACAAACTCTGTAGAAGACTAATGATTTCTCAGTATCTGCAAAAAGAGCAATGGCAAAAGGAAACAAGAATCTTCAGTATGCTAGAAAAGCTCTTCTGTCATAAGCTAGATCAGTCAAACATAAAATGCCTCTTCTCACTTTATCTCCATAATAATTGCATGTTTAGGATGGGCTACTGGAAAGAAACATCTCACCAGAGAGACTATACAGAGGAAATGCCTACCCCTGCAGTTTTCTTAAGTATACCAATAAGAAAAGATCAAACTCGCCTGGGATTCTGGGACTTCCAGACTGAAGGCAAGCAATAATGCAGGCAAACAAAGGTTTCTAATGCCACCAAGAATTATGTTCTCTTGTTAAAAGAGGTTTTCCAGTAACTATATTAATGTCTATGTAGCACAGGCTAGTTGTAGGCTATCTAACAGAAGTATTCAGTGTGAAACAGTACAGTGACATTGTCCTCCCCAGGTCACTTCAAGGTCCTATTGCATTATTTTCACAACAAATGAATTAGTATTTAAATGTTTGTAGTGAATTTAATTTAGAAACACCGGTCAGTTCCACCAGGAAAAGAACACTGCCATCAGAAGAGCAAAACCCTGAACTCCTCTGGTACCTTCACCATGGAATGTAACAGGCATCACAGGATTTTAGCAGATTATAGTTCGGTTTTAGAAATCAGGTCTATGGAGATTTGTTAGAGTTCAAGTTTCTGCTTTTAAAGCAACTGACGTTTCTGAGTTGTGAAAATAACCTTAAGAAATAAGCTCTTTTTTCCCTCTTTTTAACACTTCCAGTATGTTCTGTTATGCAGATTTTACATAGACAGGCATATCCGTGATGTATTTGGAGGCTATTTGGATGGAAATAGAAAAGCTATGGAGCAAGACAGAGCCAGTCTAGATGTAAACAAGCTGGAACTGCTGGCAGCTGTGCTGGTACAAATAAAATTGCATTCCCCACTGTCTTCTCACTTATCAATTTTGACAGGAGACTGTCCTGACTTCTCGTAGACAGCAGTGAAAAGGACAAATCGCATTGGATGTCAGATTTGCCAGAATGGATTTGGTTGGTAGCTTACCACAAAGAAAGAGAAGGTTATCTCTATTCCACATGGTGGGAAAAAACAATGCTCTGTCCAAGGGGTGGGGGCTCTACCTTATAGGCTAAAGTCTCATTTAATCCTAATATTTTTAAGTCTGGTTTAGATTTAAGAATCTTTGACACAAAATTTGTTTACATCAAAGCAGAAAGGAAAAATATTAGCAAGCATTCCTGAAATGTATAATCCAAAAGCAAATACAAGATAGAATGAGAAATATTTAAAATCAAAACCACTTTCCTGCTGATCCCTGCTGTACAGCTACACTTAGAGCCACACACTGCTTTGTGTCCAGACAAAGAATGCTCTGGGACAGCAGGATGCTGTAGACAATGACACCAGTGTTTTGTTTATTAAAAAAATTTTTAAAAATTACAACAACAGAATTATTATGCTTACATACAGGCATATTACATAGACATATTATTTTGATAATAAAAAAGCTCCACTGGATAGAGGAATTCACCCTGCAGCTCTGGAGAGAAAATTTTTGGTCTGTATACACTTCTATGGAGGAAATCAAACAACAGAGTAACTTAAGGTATGGCAAGCTTGCCAGGGCATATTCAGCAGTCTGAACTTTGATCATCAGTAACAGTCTGATGGCTGTGAGTGGAAGGAGCGAGACACCCAACTGTCAGCTGAGACTCCCAAGAGGTGAGGATGAGGGAGGGGGCAGATAGCACTGGCAGAGCAGATAGGGGAATGAGTTGGGCTGGGTGAATGATGGAGCAGGACTAACTTTTGATCACTGTGTTATGAATAAATTTAGTGTTGCAGTGGGAGGTAGGGTTTAAGCAAATGGGGATGAGATTAACACAACTTTTAATTTTGTAGTCCTTATAGGCTTAGTGTGGCCTTTTAAACTTTGTTTTAGAAAGTATTGTAAGCCTCAAGCCTAAAGATACATCGTGGACTTTACAATAAGTGTATCTCACAAGGAAGTCAAAGAGGGGGGAAAAAAAATAATCCTTCAAACACTGCAGAATTCCTGACTGCAAAAAGCTCAACAGCTGACAGTGTAACCTCTTGGAAGTTACAAACATCCACTTAAACCTAAGTTTCCCCCCTTAGCTATCATGCATAATACTAAAATCTTCTGATTCCTGTCATAAAGCTAAATAAAAAAAAAAATCAAACCTTATGGGAAGTATCAAGCATAAAGTACCCTAGATGTTTTGAAATTTTTTTTTTCCTTATTGTCTGGATGATAATTCTTATTGGAAAGTAAAACATCTTTAGCATACTTTGCCGCTTCAAACAAGCCGTAGACTTGCTTTCCTTCCTAATTCTTCCACCTCCCTATTCATTGTTTTCATTTCTATTCTTTCCCTACAGTGCAGTAAAAATGCTAATTTCTTAGAAGTACTTAACTCTATACATATCTTTTCTAGTGTTATACATTCATACATGTTTTCATCTGCTTGAGATCCAACACCCCTTCTGGTATGTTCTGCACTTCAGAAAACTATGAATTCTTGCTTTCTGAGCAGACAGATCCACAATGAACTGCTTATATATAGTATTTCTCAGCAGTCAGCATTGGTCCTTCATTTGGTCTTTCACTCAAATGTAAGTGTTAAGTTGCAACAATCCAAGAGTTTAAAATACAATTAAATAGCCGATTACATGCAGCAAAGGGTTTCCTTTTTGCTATTCTTAGATTTTACATCCTCTCTTACTGAACAAGGTATGTGGGAATAGCACAGACAAGGCAGAAACTGAATGCTATGTTAAAATGAGATAAGCAGACTGGACTAAGTAACTGTTCCATTGTTCAGTGTGCGTGAATATGCTAAACTGTCACATTGGCTCACAGCCTCTATATTCCAAATAAGTCCTTTGTTATTGGGCAATACTGACAAAAAAAAAAAGAGAGAGAGAGATTTATTATTACATGTATTTGAAGAAGAAATTCTGACTTTTCATTAAAACTCCTATCCTGACCCCCATATTTGAACTCATTGTCTTTCAAACCCTGAGAAATAAGAGATACGGTTAAGAAATCACTGGCTTGAGACATTCGGGTGGGGGGAGAAACCCTTCAAGTTTTACAAGTCCTATTTTTCAGGGTTTGGAGTTTTCAAGAATTTGCTTCCCCGTCTGCTTTCCAATGAAAATGTTAGAAGTGGCCTTCTCTTGTTTATCAGGTAGGAATACAGGACTCCAGGTCCATCTAGAAGGCCGTTAGCTAATTGGGAGTTAAGTACATCTCCTGTGAGGGGAAGCTGTGATAGCTGCTTTCAGTTAACTTGTTGAAGAGAAGTATCTTCTTAATAACATGCTTAAGAGAAGTATCTTCTTAATAAGGAGATCTTACTGAGTCATTCAAGCATCAAAGGCAAGGGTCCAGAGAAGGCAGAACCAGACTCTTCTTGCAGTTGCATTGTGATGACCACACAAGACAACAGACACATGTTGTTGATTCCAATTAGATGTTTAGGGGAGTGTTTCTTACCCTGAGAGTAGTCAACACAGCGGGAGAGTTGTCTGGAGACACTGTAGCCTATGTACTACAAAACATAACAAACTCTAATCATATCAGCTATATAATCAGTACCCATTTTTCCCCTCTACAACTTTTGTTTTGTGCAATGTCTGGATGTGCCTGCAACTTGGAAAGTCTAGTGATACCTAGAAATAAGACAATATTAGCACGTAACATCAGGGCAAAAATCTTTACAGTGACTTTTGCATTTCTTTGTTTGGAAGTTAAGTTCTGGAAGGCATCCAATACCTGCAAAAGCTCTACATATTTGGAAACCAATTTCTGCACTTGAGGTTGTCAGACATACCCTTCTCTGTCTACCGATGCCCTCTTTGATATACCATGCACCTTCTCAGAAGACCCCAATGTATGGAGTTTTCCTGACTTTAATGATATAAACCTCATCAAACCTGACATGCTTCGAAGGGTAAAGGAAAATATCCTTCCAGTATCTGAAGGGGGCCTACAGGAAGGCTGGGGAAGGATTATTTACAAGGTCCTGCAATGACAGGACAAGGGGCAATGGGTTTAAACTGGCAGATGGGAGATTTAGACTAGATGTTAGGAGGAAGTTCTTTACAGTGAGGGTGGTGAGGCACTGGAACAGGTTGCCCAGGGAGGTCGTGGATGCTCCCTCCCTGGAGGTGTTCAAGGCCAGATTGGATGAGGCCTTGAGTAACCTGTACTAGTGGGAAGTGTCCCTGCCTATGGCAGGGGGTTGGAACTAGATGATCCTTGAGGTCCCTTCCAACCTTACCATTCTATGATTCTATGATTCTATATGTTGAAAGTAAGATTCCTGATAAAATCAGGAACTTCAAGCTCCCAGAAGATAGCTATTCCCCTGTCAAAAGCCACATACGCTGCAGTTGTGTCTAAATCTGATTCTCAACTCTTCTAAGTTTATTAAAGATCCCCTTCACAGCTCAGATCTCTTCTAAACCGCATGAAGTACCTTTTTCTACCCAATAAACCTTAGCTACATAAAGTCCAAAGGTTTATGGGTTGTCATAGCTGCAGTTCGAATCAGCTGAAAATCATCTGTCATAATAAGCTTTTACTTTTCACAATAAATCTACTACAGATAAAATCACACCTTATTTTTTTCTGTATATTTTTGCAGTATTTCAAATTGTTACTGCCCAGCACTTGTAAATATCATTATTACTGCTGCCTGCCTGCTTTGGGCCTGAAACATGTCAGAAGATTTATCTGCCTCATCAGCACTTTCTAAACACCCAGGCAGCCAATCGAAATGGGGAGGCATAACAGATGTGCCAACATCTGCTGCAGAGAGCATTTATCTGGACAGCAGAACATGTTGCTGTAGATTCAAACTCCTAACAGGTCACTATTCCACACATTTGGACAGCCTTGATCTACAACTCTGTGAAGGTTGTTTTGAAATATTAATTAAAATCAAATTGAAATTGTAATTTTTCAGGTTTAGACAGATGTGAGAAATATAATTTCCTGTAATTCAGTTTATACCTTTCAGATGCAGTAAAGACAAATTACTATGAAAAAGCTAAACATAAACTTGACCTTGTGAAATTGGAAATTCTTAGAAAGCAGCAAGCTAAAATTCTACCCCATCCATACTCTTGTTTAATTTGAGATACATACACATCAAAATATGTATAGTTAAATTATGCAAATTTTAATCAAATACAAGTGCCTATAAATCAAGCACATGAAGTGATAGGCAATGACTTTTAAAATACATTTTTTATTTTCCTGGCACCAAGATGAGATCTATGGGCACCATATCCATGCTGAGCTTCAGCTGTTCCAACTTCTGTTGCACATGGAAATGTCCTCCACCCCCAAGCACATACGTGTATAGATTGATGAAATCATGACATGAAACACAAAGCAAATTCATCATCTGCTTTTTTGATGCACAATGCAGTTTCACCTGTATCGCTGCTCACCAAACTATGCCCTCCAGGAATGACTATCACATTCACTTTGAAGAGATGCCTCATTAAATAAAAAAGCAAACTTCCAGAGAAAAGACCTCTCCTGATTTTTTTGATTTCTCCTCTGAAGACCCAGCACGCATAATACTGAAACCTTGTTTAAAGTCCATTTTCTTATAAAAGGTTTCCTCTTGTGATGAGGATTCAGCCCTGGCTTCATGCGGTCTTGAATTCCCTAGGATACCAAGCTTTAAAACAGCAACATTATAACAAGCTGGTTAACATGACTTAGGTTATTTTTAAAAGAACGCGTGAAAATACATTATTTTCTCCCATCTTTTGTCTGTATAGCTAGACCCCATGTCTCAAAGATATGGAACACATGAACTTTCAAAACCAGCATAAACAAAACTCTTAGAAATGTTTTCACTGCAGAGCATACATGGAGGTACGTGGTATAAAATCTGTCTAAACAAAGCATTTATCCAAACCAGAAGATTTATAATGCACAGATTTCCATAAATATGAAAATATTGCCAGCACCTCTCTCTTAATTTGCTGAGTGTAAAACATGTACCATATGTTGTAATGTTGCCCAACAATAAAGTGCTGCTGAACTAAGCTCACTTTTCTTTATTTTCCTGGAAAAAACATAAGCTCTGACAACAAGGAAGAATTTTTATTAGTTTTCAGGTGAAGTGCAGAGTAACTATTTTTTTAATGAAATCATGAAGCAAAATTAATATTGTTGATATATTTCCCTCCTGTTTGAAAACACAATAAATGGTAATAACTTTGATAAATTTGTTTATGTCAATTTTGTGTCTTTTTCTCCCCACTTTCACATGATCCTCTGCAGTTATGGGCACAATTCAAATCCCTAAATTGGGATGTTCATTACTTAGGGGAGGTGAGATGACAGCAGCTTCATCTGCTTTGAATGGCAGATTTTTGTGATGATATCGAGTAACACACCGAAAATTAACAAACAGCTGTGGCAGCAAATACCCTGACATCCTCTTCCATCTAAATGATCCAATGACTAGTAAGGAAGAAGAGTGATCTAAGGCCAAAAGAGAAATGCATTATAGGTAAAGGCTCCTGGGTTTTACTGCCAGTTCTGTCACTGACTGACTTGGCAAGTCACTCGGAATGACTGTCCTTAGTTCACCTGCCTGTGAATTCCTGTAGCAATACAGACACAGTAACACTGAAGAACTCCAGAGGAACAGTAAATGAATTTATACTTGAAAAGTGACTTCCATTGCTCATTTACAGTGTCTGATTTGCCACAGTTTGGAAGAAATTACATATTTATTATTGTCCAAGTGTAAATTACGCTGGCTTAAAGCAGGCACTTTAAAAATAAAAATGCCAGTGAAATACATAATCTTGTGTCACAGTATACCAACTGCACGCTAAAAGAATCTTTTAATTATTATGCAATATTCTTCAAAGAATGATAATAAAGAAAAAAATGCAGTGTAACTTTTCCATTCTAACTGCCTTTCTCCATTTTTAGTCTGTAGTAGCAGTAAGCTGAATCACAGGCTGAGCACTAGCAGCTCAGAATTCCTTTTGAGCTAAAAGGAAAAAGTCTTGAGGAAGGGATTTAGAAGCCTCAGTCATTGTACTGTTTTCTCAGGTCCAACAACTCTAATAATCTATTTACTTGCCCAGAAGACTTCTCTATTAATAGCTTTAAAATACTGCTTTTTTTTTCCCCTCTAGATTTTAATCATATGACAGGTAGGAATGGAAATATAACCACCTCAAGCTACCACAAACCAGAAGGAATCCCCTGAGCAACCAAGATCACAGATGACAGGCACACACACATACCTGTTCACTTCATTCATGATACTTCTTAACAGCAGATGCTACACAATATTAAGAATTGCCACAAAAAATCAGAATAATGGTGTCAGTAAAATGTCTCTAAACTATGTGGCATTCATTCATGATTCAGCCATAACTGCTATGCAGCTATGAACTGGTGGCCAGAAAAGAAACATAATACAGTAAGTCCCCGTTCATTTAAGTCTGCTCTGAGCTCTCAGATCAGTACTTCCACCACAAAAGCAGCTGCATAAGGAAAGACACATGATGAAAAGTACCTGCTTTTCTGTTGAATATCTACATCACACCTATTAGCAGGACTTTTCACATTCCTTTTACCACCTCAGTCAAGTCTGATGACAATGGAAAGACACAGCCTTTCTAACACTGTAACACTGACATCTCTATCAGGATTTTTATTTCATGAAACCTTAAGGAAGGATCTCAGGGAACTGTTTGAGAGGGTACAGCAAAGGGCTACAACAATGATGAGACTGGAACATCAGACTGCTGGAGAAAGGCTGAGGGATTTGCAGACTTTTAGCCTGGAGAAGAGTAGCTGGAGCGGGAACCTTATCATTGCTGATAGGTGTCAGGTGGGTGGTGTACTGGTTTGAGGTTAATTAGAATATTTTAATAGAGAAAATTACACTATAGGCTGTGAAAGGCAAACATCATGATGTCTACTTCACTCATACGCTTGCTGGAGAATTGTTTGGGAACACTAACCAAAACAATAGATAAGTCAGTCTCTCTCTGGCTCTTGCTGGAACAGGAGCTGCTGGGGCGATCTAGCAGTTTCTGGCTCTGGTTCCTCTGCCAATTAATCCTCACTAACCACTTTTCTTCTAACCCCTCTGTCTGATCCTCCTAATTTACCTTGCGCATAAGGCAAACCTTGGGGTAAGGTACAAGGTTGGGGAGAAGGCGGAAGGGTGGTTGGAAGCCCCTCCTGGGGTCTCTGATTTCTGGGAGGGGAGTTGTGTTTCTGTATTACCTTTAACTTGTATATTTCTGTAAATACTTTGTATATAGTGTATATATCTGCTGTACATTGTGCTGAGCTGTAAATAGAGCTTCATCTCTTAACTTCCAGCCGACTGAGTTCTAGTCTGGGTCATTTTACAAAGTGTGGGGGGCGGAGAACTCCCAAACCATCACAGGTGGGACCAGGCTTTCTTCAGTTGTGCCCAGTGGTGGGACAAGAGGTAATGAGCACAAACCTGAACACACATGAGGAAGAACTTCTTTACTTTGAGGGCAGTGGAACTGGCTGCCCTGAGAGGTGGTGCCCTTTCCATCTCTGAAGTCATTCAAAGCCCACCTGGATGCCTTCCTGGGCAGCCTGCTGTAGATGAACCTGCTCTGAAAAGGGGATGGACTAGTTGGTTTCCAGAGGTCTCTTCCACCATTCTGTGATTTTGAGAGGGAAGACACAAAAATATCTTCCAGTGTCTGAAGGGGGCCTACAGGAAGGCTGGGGAGGGATTATTTACAAGGTCTTGTAATGACAGGATGAGGAGTAAACTGGCAGAGGGGAGATTTCAACTGGATGTTAGGGAGTTCTTTACAGGGAGGGTGATGAAACACTGAAACAGGTTGCCCAGGAAGGCTGTGGATGCTCCCTCCCTGGAGGTGTTCAAGGCCAGGTTGGATAAGGCCTTGAATGACCTGTTCTAGTGGGAGGTGTCCCTGCCTATGGCGGGGGGTTGGAACTAGATGATCCTTGAGGTCCCTTCCAACCTTACCATTCTATGATTCTATGATTCTATGAAATGATGGCGGTGGTTGCTGCATTTAAAAAGTGCACTTTATTTGCTAAGGGCTCTTTTACATTAAATCCCAAATTTTAAGAGGTTTAGGAAGAAATTAATCCAATCAGAGCAGGGAACACAGAAGAAAAAAATACAGTTTGATAGCAAGTCACAGAGGCATTATAATGGTTCTACTCCTTCGTATCACTGTCATCCTTCCTGAACATGTCTGGAATGTGGCTTAAGTGATCCTTACCAAAATAAAGTTTCAGTATATCCCTCACCTCTTCATACCACTAAATAAAGCACATGGCTTAATAGCTTTGCAGAGAAATTCCATGCCAGAAATTCTAGAGAATTCTTATCTAAGAAACATTTTGTATTTTGATGGTCAGACATTCATCTTCTGTGTTAGCATCCTTGTATGGAAATGCTCATCAGATAACAAACAAAAGAGCCTGACTGCAGCAATTGGAAGAGCTGGCTACGGCTGCACAAAAGCTGTTTCCATAAAAACCTGTTTATTCAGGTGTTAGCAACTGAAGTAGGAGCTCCAATTGCACTGGGGCAAGCACCTGTACTGCTCACGGAAGGGTGTTTGCAGGCTATCACAGCTCTGAAGGGAGCTGTTACAGGCTATCAGCTCAGTAATCATCATGTTTAAAAAGCCCTAAATATGTATTTACAAGGTAGACATCTATTTGGCTTACTGGTTAAATAATCCATTTGTTGGAAAGGCCTCAAATATGAATTCACAGGGTAAACAGGTCTCTCTTGGCCTGTTGCAGCAGTGGTGGACCTTTCAGAACATCACCTGAACACTTACGTGCTCAAGTAACTTTATTCAGATAAACAGCTGCACTAGACTGCTAATCTAAACAAAATTACCCCTCCTCCTGTTCTAAGGAAAAAAAAAAACCAACAAAACCAATAAAAACAATCACTTCAAAAGCCTTATGTCACAGACATGCAGGAAATTTGAATTTGCACCTGAAATGCATTCCCCTCATCATGATGGAATAAGTGTTACTGAAAGAGTAAACCAACGTGTTACTTCTGCATTGCACTGTCTGCATAAGATAGGCTAACAGAAATGAACAGAGTAGATCAAAACCCTTCCCTGTGGGAGTTTTAAAAGTTCAGTTAGAAAAGATCTACACAAAACCTTGCTCATGGCCAGTTCTCAGAGTTTTCTAGCTTTTCTCTCTTCAAGACCCATTTTTAGTCATTTGTGAGAAGAGCTGACAGCACCTGATCCAGAAATGTTAAGTTTGATAGGAAACCACAGCAATTTCAGTGAGTTTGGATTAGGCCAGTGGAAAACTTAAAGGACTAATCTACATTTACAGTTAACAGATTTATGATCACAAACACTTATAAAAGACATTTATATAAACAACTGTGCATAATCATAAATTAGCACTTACATTCAACACATACTTCCTTTTTCCAACTGAAAACCTGTCCCTTTGCCTACAAAGCAGAATGTGAACTTAAAAGCATTGATTTTTGCCCTGAGGTATTAACCAACCTTCAGAGCACTATGGCTTGCTCTGCTTAGGAGGAGATACTGATAGAATAAAGCAACTTCCATATGAGTCTTCCAATTTCCAGATGCCCTATTTTCCAGAGTATAGGATGAATTAAAACAGCATGTGTGTAATTTCGAGATCACTCTTCAAGTTTCACAGAGGCATCATGTGAGAAAAATCTCACATGGCTTTTTCACAAGACACTCTTTCCTGCAGGACCTCTGATCCTTTCATTTTTTGGACACAAAAGGTTTCTTAAAAACTGACAACAGAAATATTTTACCTGCATATGCCTCATGTAGTTATCTGCTGATATAATGACATGCACTTACTTTCTGAGCAGAAAAGAAAAACAAATAAGGTCAATGGTTTCTAAGATCTCAAGTGAAGAGCATCAGAATACCTTGTAATTTCATATAGGGTCAAATGAACCCTTAGCACCTTCTCCTAGATACTGGTCTTAATACTGCCTCTATCTGTCAGCATCAACACTTGCACACATTAAAACTGGAGTCAGCAGACACAGGCAAACGAAACATGATGGTTGCCATTCTGCATTTTTCACTCTCAAAGTGCTAATGCTGGCATGGTGGACCACTGAAATCCAGGTCCCTGTAAGACATGCCATCGTACTGAAGCAAACCTTGTCGTCTTTGGCTGAAAATGAGAACAGCCAGGCAATTATGACAGTTTCCTCCACACATCTACATTAACACCCAACTTGCCTCCAAAAAACTGCTCAATTCTGAGGACAAAATCCAGCTTACTCTTCCTTATATATGCAATAATAGTTATCTTGACCCACTGGTATTCCTTCTCAGGGATGTCTACTTTCTGTTTGTAAGAGGCATTCATCTAGAAATAGCAATCCTTTCCTATCTGAGACGTATGAGATTTTAAGTTATAATTCCCCAGAGATACTGTCCTCCTAGTGGAAACCAGACACTTCCTGGCTTGCTTTTGCTGAAACGCTACTTCAGTACAAAGATGGTGCAGAGGTCTCTGCTCCCGGTTAAGAGTCTGTTGACAAAATGACACTGCTGGTGTCTGCCCCTTTTACAGAAAGACAGTCTCCTCAGACTGAATATGTAGGCCTAGACAAAAGTGATGCTTTCTGTTGTCCAGCTGTGCCTTTACAACACGCTTTGATTTTTTTTTTAACCTATTTTTTCCTCTGTTCCACCATTAAAGTGACCTTATCCCTTTAATTTCTGTATTATTGCCAGTGTTCCCAACCAAGCATATGATGTTTCTTCTCTTTCCTGGATACAAGTTTCAGAAACATTATTGAAGTGCATGGCCACTAACTTACTTATTTCTCTCTAGTGTCAGGGTCCTGTGTCCTTCTTACATGGACAAATTTTAGAGCAACATTCCACAAAGATTTACAGGGGGCTGTGATGCTTTCAGTCCCTTCACCTCAGTGGTTCCAGAGAGTGTGATGTATACTCTAAAATCACATGATATAATTCCAGCAGCACAACAACCACTCACAGCTGGACTGGGTGGGTTTGTCCTGAATGCTTTTGGCTCTCTTTCTGCTGACTGCAAGTCCAACTAAGCATCTACAAATCAGTCAATTTCTGCTTCATCTTGAAGGTCCTCATGGGTATAGAACTGCAGATCTTTTGATCTCTTTCTGCCAGCACTGACTGCTGCTGGCTCTGATCCCTGTCTCAATATCTACTAACAATCGGGATTCCTTTTAGGACAAGTTTTACAGCAGCAACATAAGATGCTCAAGTTGGCTATTAGCAGTCTCCTAGCTTCAACATCTTCCCAGGCATTTGTTTAAAGCAGGGTGCTATATAGAGCCTGATGAGCTTTCCAGGGACTTTATCCTTCCAAGACAATTGACTCATACTTGAGTTTATCACTCTGTAACAATCTGAACACAACACACTGGCTTTTTCCAGCTTACAAATAAAAAAAGAAGAGTCTTGTGTCTAATCCCACCAAATTCCCCGTCAAGCATAAACCCATGTCCCCAGTGCTGACTATCATATGTAATCCTCTTGTTTGTTTCTTATGGTGGCAACTCGGGCAATTAGAATCATAGAATCATAGAATGGTAAGGTTGGAACGGACCTCAAGGATCATCTAGTTCCAATCCCCTGCCATAGGCAGGGACACCTCCCATTAGTACAGGTCACTCAAGGCCTCCTCCAACCTGGCCTTGAACACCTCCAGGGAGGGAGCAGCCACAACCTCCCTGGGCAACCTGTTCCAGTGCCTCACCACCCTCACTGGAAAGAACTTCCTCCTAACATCCAGTCTAAATCTCCCCTCTGCCAGTTTAAACCCATT
>VWZE01001488.1:89190-109525 GCA_013396675.1 Eubucco bourcierii | reverse complement strand
ATAAGAAAATTAAATGTTTCCCCAAGGAGTGAGCTTCTGCAAACCCTCTCCAATACCACAAGTTACATTGCCAGGTTGTTCAGACTCAAACCCATCTAGAGGCAATTAAAGATAAAGCTTCAAGCTTGGGTCTTCTAGTCATCCTTCAGTAACAGTCTCTGCTTCATTTCTTGCCTCGAAGTCAGATCCTATCAAGGACACAATTTTCCACAGTTTATGAAGTTTTTGTAGCAAGAGCATCCTGTAGTCCTGCTCTCATTCCTAAGGCCCTAGGAACATAAAACTTACTTTCCTGCCTCCCAAAACTCTTTTAATACTTTTCTAATAATAGTTTTTGATAACTATATGGTGCCTCTCCTAAAAGCAAATGCTTCAGAATAAATACAACATAGAACTGCATCAATTTCTGCCCCTACCTTATGCACATATAGAAAACATAATCTTTCTTTATTCCAGCTGAAACACGTGGGTTTTGGCATAAACTGACCATTTTGTTTGTTGGTTGTTTTTTTTTTAACCAGAAGCTTTGATAGTAGCCTTCCAGTATCTGAAGGGGGCCTACAGGAAGGCTGGGGAGGGATTATTTACAGGGTCCTGCAACGACAGGACAAGGGCCAATGGGTTTAAACTGGCAGGGGGGAGANGGCTGCTCCCTCCCTGGAGGTGTTCAAGGTCAGATTGGATGAGGCCTAGTGTAACCTGTACTAATGGGAGGTGTCCCTGCCTATGGCAGGGGATTGGAACTAGATGATCCTTGAGGTCCCTTCCAACCTTACCATTCTATGATTCTATGATTCTATGATTTACATCAGCCAATACTTACTCTTCTTCTGAGGAAACAGACAGAAAATCACAACAATGTCATTTACATGCAAATTTTATTTTTGAAGAACAATGGTATTTTAAGATAACATGACCCTGAAAAAAACCCACAAAATATACACTTCTTCGTTTATCCTAGGAACTGATGCCTGACCTCTATTTTCATTTAAATGCATTTTTAATTTAAAGACTAAAAACATTCCATCGTTTACATTGGCTTCTTATGTAATGCAAGCACTTCAGACACTCAGTACTTGTTCAAATTTCACTTGAAGTTCATCAACACACTTTGTCAATCTGCATAAAGGTCACCTAATTTATGAACACTGCCTTTCTCAGAAGAAAATCTGTATCTGAATTGCTCTATGTTGGCAGCTGTCCTATCCACTTGGGGTTGGGAAGACCAAATTTATTTTAAAACCTAAAGCAAATACTACAGATGGGGTTGGTAGCTTTCTTCATGTAGATTCTTTAAAGGTTTTCTGCCTCCTGCATTATGCCCTAACTTAACACTTAAGTATGGTTATCCTGGGAGCCATAGACAGCAGAGCACTTATTTACAGCAAGCCACTTGCAGGTTTTTAGTGTACGATTAAATAAATTCCCTGCCTCTGAAAGGTTACTTTCAGTGGAATCCAGGGTACTATTTTAAGTGGATAGAGAAATCAGTCACTTTTAACAGTCAACACAAAGACATGGGAATACATTTGTTGCAGCAGATGGGATAATTAATCCACAAGCAAGTTGTGAATGTTAAGTAAAGAACATATCTTTTCTCATGTAAACCATCCTCTTGCCCTGCTTGATTAAGCTTCTCCCCCTGCTTTTTGGACACACTGTAAAGTCTGTACCACTTGTCAACATACCCCCGCCCCGAGTGACCAGTAGCCACTGCCAGGATTCTGGCCATCCCCTTTGGATTCTTGCTCTAAATACAGGCATATGAAAAACTTTGTCATGACCAGAAAATAAACAAGCAAAATGGGCTGTCTTTCACGCACAAATCAACTGACATTGGCCAACTGCCACTTCCTTGCCAGCACCACTGTACTTAGGCTTATCGTCAGTCCCACAGTGGTGGAAAGAGAGACAGCACTAAATAATAAAACCATGATTAAAAAAACTGCAGGTAAGTTGTTGTTAGGTTATTCTCATGCTTTGAGATCTTACCATAATTGACAAATTAAATATCCTCATCTTCTGACACTGTTATGCTCTTAATCATTTGTTTTAACACTGGCCAGAATTTTTGAATCAAGACATATTGATGTGTTTCTTGCAGTCTTTACTTCCTCCATATTAAGAGAAAAAAAGAAAAAAGAAGTGCAGTCATGTGAATGCAAACATTACAAATGGACATATCAGCAGCACATGAGATAACATCTTGTCCTCAGCAAATACCTAGCATATGCAAGCTGAAATTTAAGACCTGCTCTGCTGTGGTAAAATCCTTGAAGACCCTCCATTTAATCAGTAAAGGCAAAAAGGAAGAATTCGCAGAGTATTCTGCTAGAGCAGAGATGTCCAGACAGAAGTTTCCCAGCAAAATGACAAAGATGCTATCTGACATGATGATGGAGTTCATGCAATGCTCACTGTCCTAGGAGATTTCAACACCAATGCAGAAGATGTCTCTGACCTGACAGGTGCTAAATCTGCTCGCGTCACAGCAGTCTGTCACCTCCAGTCACTCACCCTAAACACATCCAGGCTGCCATACCCTGGGTGTGTCCTTGGTTGCCAAGCTGTCCTTTAGTTTGACCAGTCCTTCTTTTGAACTTAAGTTCTCCCTAACTGCAAGCCACAGAAAAAGAACAAAAGAATGCCACTTTTCCTCCCAGATTTAGAGCTTTTGGCATATACAAACTCAGAAAACTTACGCTGCTGAAGGCTATCAGCTGTGAGGCTTTCCAGGCAGGACACAGGGCATAGGACATGTGAACTACCAGCAACACACATGCTAGAGAAAACAGTGCAACTCTTCTGTTAAGGCAAATGTGATAGCTCATCTAGAGAAAAGGCATTCAGCACCCTGACCTTTTACGTCACAGTTCAGCACTAAGCTGCATTTCTTCAGCAAGTTAAAACTCAAAAGCAGCAAATTCAGCCATTACCCAACACCACTATCTCAGTCGAGGTTCCTGCAAATTCAGTAAAGGGACAATTTTTATCATGGTGGTTAATGATATTTTCTCTTCTTTAGCCAGGTAAGTTAATCAACAGTTCCCACTGGAATCTTTGTTGCCCTGACCATGAAATCTTGTCACCCCTCCTAAAAGCTACATGAGCTACTGAAAATGCAGGCTCTGGATGCTTTCTTCAAGCTGAACCACAGGCCTGTTATGAGAATCACACCTCCATTACCTATAGAGCTGAGGTCTTCCTGTGTGATAGCTTGTGTAGCTTGTTCAACAATACTGAAAAGATCTAGGCAATGCCCAGCACTGCAGCCTTCTGTGCATCTTCCTATGTGTAACCAGTACCACTGCCCTTTCCCAGTATTTAGCAGAAATGTACTGTGGTTGAAATGCCTGTGGCTAAGCTTTAATCTAACCAAGACACAATAAATGCCACAGAACTGGGAAAACATAGAAATATGCCTTTTTCCATTTTATAAAGCTTCCATCCAGAGGGAGACAACCCAATGACTTCTCAGTAATTCTGACTATCTAAACAGCAGATGTCAGAAAAAAACCACCTCTCTTTCAACTGACCTCAAGGTGATGCTTCATTTTGTCAGTTATCCACCATGAGTGAGTATGTGGGCAAATCTGACAGCTGCAACTCCTCTCCAGGAAGGATGTGACATCCCCAAAAGACTCCAGCAAAGAGCTGTACACTGCTTTGAGGTACTGTCTAACAAGCTATGGGAGGGAATTCAAAAGATGTTTAAACTGGATTGAAAAAAGTGCCCCAGGTAGATGTTCAGGGAATGGATAAATAGGTTTCATCACAACTGCAGTAAACTACAGCAAACTAGTCAGCAAGGTAATTAATATAGAAGTGCTTGTGCAACTTTGGTTCTCCAACAAATACGAGCTCTAGTTTAGTATCTTTTTTCCCATGATTTTGCCTTCTCTACTCAGTCACCTCTAACTAAAACAAACCCACTACTACAAGAAGCAGCTCCCAAAAGTTTGGTGCACTGAATCACACTCCACATTTTGAAATAAAAGTCAAGCTTATTTTAAGCAAAGAAGATCCCCCTCTGCTGCACACCTTTATAAGGAAGTTTGGGGCTTTAAATCCAAAGTTTACTGATTGCCTAGTTGCATTTAAGGTATTGAGTATAGGAAAGGAAGGTGTTTTAGATCCACACTTGACACACAAATGCTTTTGAGCATTTCAATCTCCTCTAATGGTTTATGGAAAAGTCCACCCTGGGAGACACTTGACATTTCCATGCTCTGGAAATGCCTTTGGAGATCTGGGATTTTTGGAGATCTGGGATTCTCTTTGGAGATCTGGGCTTCTCACCTTGGAACATATTTCCAGAAAACACTTGGATGGTACAATTCACAAGATAACTATGCCTGCTCGAACAGTTTTAAAAGCACTACTAGGACAAGAATTTTAATCCATGAACAAAACACAACCTGAACACTTCATATCATGAGTCTTGGTGGTCTTCCTAACTGTGGAATATCTCCTCCATTTTCTTATTGTGTGTTACAGCAATGCATATCCCACAAAGGTCCTTTGAAGTTCTTTAGTGCTCAACAACATTAGAACAGGTCAGAAAGCTCAGCTCAGGTCACCACAACAGGTCAGAAGAGATTGTTGAATTTCAAAAGAGAGATCGTACTATAATATGCAGTTCTCTAGGTTTGTGTTAGAGTGAAATGAAAACAGCAGATTAAATTTAAGAATCAATGCATTAGTTTCATAGGGAGCTGCCTGGAGACAGGTATAGGCAGGCATGCATTTATAATCAGCTGTTACTCTCCTTTTCTAGTTCAATCCATCTGCCTGGTAGACCTGTTACTAGTTGCTATGGCCGTCACTTTTGCAACCTCTTCTAGATGGTTTTATTTCCTCTCTTACAAGGAAAGGATGAGAGATCTGAGGCTGTTTAGCCTGGAGAAGAGAAGGCTGAGAGAAGTATTTTCAGCAGTGCCCAGAGACAGGACAAGGGGCAATGAACACAAACTGGAACAGAGGATCTTCTGTCTGAACCTAGCAAAAAACTTTACTTAGAAGGTGACAAAGCACTGGATCAGGCTGCCTAGAGAGTCTCCTTCTTTGGAGATATTCAAAATCCCACCTGGATGTGGTCTTGGGTAACTTGCACCAGATGAACCCGCTTCAGAGAGGTTGGACTAGATGGTCCCTTCCAAACCCTATCATTCCATGGTTCTGTGGTATTCCTAGTCTCACTCGTCTCCCGTTTGCTTTGCTACCTCTGGTCTGTCCCTTCTCTCTCTTAGGCTGTTTGCTTTTTGCACTTAGCCTTTGTTTCTCAACGTGGACCGTTCTTTTCTCCCCAGGAGTCTCCTTTATCTCATGCCTGCCAATTCCAGCACACTCCATCTTTCCTTTTGTGAACACTTTTCCACAAAGACCCCCCACCGCCCTCTTACTGAACCTGTCCCCTTCACATAGGGAGGGAATGGTGGCACTTGTCATCCTCCCACAGTGACAGCTGGACAGTTTGAACATTTGTGAGGTCTGCCTTCACCAGCACCTCCTGATACCATGGAAGCATGCTAACCCAGATGGTGATGTAACAAGGCTGTAGTGTATTTACTGTGTAAATTGCTTTTAATATTGACAAACAGTTTTTCTGATGATATTAGGATTCTGCCTGAGGGCAATAAAGACTAAACTAGCTGTGGCATGCATAAGATACATTGAGTTACTTCTTGATATAATTAGACCACCATTTATTACATTAAACACTGCAAACTTTTTCGATTTGTGGATAAGATACTATATAAATCTCTCAAGAGTTCTACCACATATAGCAACCCTTTGATGGTGGGGAAAAATACAATCAAAGGCCAGTGTGTGTACTCGGAACAAACGCTTTTTCAATCTAAGCCCCTGCACCAAATGCTGTATTTTCCTGTGAATTTCCGTGTCTGTGCTCTACCAGAAGCTCATTCTCCAATTTCTCTTCCAGAGTATGTGTTTTCCTCAGAGAAGAGGCACTTCAGAAGGCAGTTGACATTAAAGTTTTCAGAAATCAAATTAACAACATTCTTTAATCATCAGCAATTCCCACAGAATAATGGAAGAGGCTGAATGGCAGATTTCAGGACTCTGTAAATAATGTAAATTCTTCTTTGCAAGAAATCATATTCTACATTTCACTAACAAAAGTCTCTCTTTCACCTCTAAAAATCCCCTAGCCTTCTGTGAACTCAGCCATGGCTGGTATTGCCACATGAATGTTACACTTATCACTGTCATAACAATTCATCCACGTACAGACGTCTGAAACTCCTGGTCTCCTCTGAGCTGAGTAGTTTAAAAAGATAGATGGCTGCCTTCTGGCTAATTGTGGGAGTTCTTTCATTACTATAAAAAGACTTCTTATATCTCGAGTGACTTTATAAGCACTGAATAATGAGACTTAAAGTCTTTGGAAAGGAGTCCACTGATCAAATGCTAGGATAACTTATGGGCACAGTGACCTTTTCCTCAGTAAGACACTCCAAACTGCTGCTGTTGGCACATTATTAAAATTTCCCATTTAAGGCACACAGTTAAGCACAAGGCAGATTTTCTTTTTCACTTTTAAATTCAATTTAAGGTAGCATAGCAAGAGCTAGAGCTCTCCTAGGGCTGAAGACTAACTCCTGCCTACTCCAGCTGTGCAACAGCAGGACAAAATGGCTGTGGCAGTGCAGGTAGCCAGACAGGTCTCACTGCCCTGATCCCAACTCTGGTGCCAGCACCTGAAGCCTGCTTCCCCTGCACATCAAAATACTCATTCCAGCAAGGGAGCATATATCTGCCAGTATGCCTACCAGCAAGCACCATTTGGCTTAGCCTTTGCAAAGCTGCAGAGAAGCACAGCTGACAGTGCTGGCTAGGAGGGTGCTCCATGTGCATTCCATGCTGCAAAACAGCAGTGATGTTGTTGTGACACGTAGTGTCAGAGTGCTGACCCTGATGCCATCTCTGAAACCTGCCCAGTTCTCAGGTACCACCACATATTTGCCTAATGTGCTGCTAGGGTACCAACCACATGAAGTGCTAAGGTTAGAGCTCCTTAAAAGCACTTGTGCTCGCTTTTCTGTAATGAACCTACAACAGACTTGCTCTACTTTAACACGTCTCTTACTGTGTATTTGTATTAATTTTCCTCTTGAAGGAACAGACAAGGCTCCTCCCCACTTGAAATAAAACTGGGAGGGTCCTTCCATTCTTCTCTTATCCTGTCTCAATACTAATTTGACACTGTTATTCTCCACTAAGTCTCATGGTTTTACTTCAGCATATTGACAATTTACTTTGACATAACAGTACTTGCAAAAATTCCTTCAAAATTTTTACAGGACTAAATATTTTTAAAATATTTTGACAGGCTTATATATATTTAGATTCATTTACCCATGGCAGCTGACTCAGCAACAGATTACAATGAAGTTTAATGTCATTCTGCCCCTAGAAAACAGTGTATAGTAGTTTCCTTGCTCCCTTTTTCAAAGAAAAAAATGTGAATTCAGAGGAACCATACATTTTATAAAACAAAACAAGTGATGGAGCCTTACATGCCATGCAAACGTCCATCAGATGCTTTTGTACCAGAATTCCCAGTAGCTCTTACGAAAGCATAAGAACAACTTAATTTGAACATCAAGAGAGCAGGCAAAACAGAATCATAAAATCACAGAATGGTCTGGATTGAAAGGGACCATGAAGGTCATCTAGTCTAAGCCCTTCTGCAGTAAGCAGGGATATCCTCAACTAGATCAGGTTACCCAGGTTGCCCAGAGCCCTGTCGAGCCGCACTTTGAATGTCTCCAGGAGTGGGGCCCCAACCATCTCCTCTGACAACCCACTCCAGTGTTCCACTACCCTCATGGTAAAGAACCTGTTCCTAACATCAAATCTAAATCTGCTCTTGTCTATTTTGAAGCCATTGCCCCTCATCTTATCACTACAGGCCTTTGTAAACAATCTCTCTTCATCCTTCTTGCAGGCCCCCTTCAGGTACTGTAAGGCTGCTATTAGATGTCCCCAGAGCTTCCTCTTCTCCAGGCTGAATAACCTCAGCTCACTCAGAATGTCTTTGTAGCAGAGGTGCTCCAACCTCCTGATAATGATAGCACGCTTATACGTGCCTAATTACACACAATGAACACAAAGAAACTACATGCTGATGTATAGAAAAGGAATCTTATGACCCTTATGATGAATCTGTTTTTTCTCTTTTGCGTCTCTCCTACTTCCATTCTTCTTTAAAGACTACTCATGTCAGATTATTCTTCTACTAAGTGATGGTTTACTGCACTGATGCAGAAATATTTTGAGTTGTTGCTTCTAAAGTTTAGTTGTTGTATTTCTTCTTAGCTGGAAAAGCAGTAAAGAATTAGAATATTAAGAGCAGCTTAATTGTACTTTATTTACATAGCTGTGCACATGCCTTTAATAGTAGGAGCTGCAGCTACTTTCTGACTAAAAATCAATTACAGCTGCTATTTCTGTGCTAGTGTTTCTATGTCTGTTTCTCCTGGAGTGTCTCTCCCCTTCATCGCATCTCTGTCTTCCCTCATGATTTCCTTCCTCTGCTTTATTCCATTTGCCTCTTTACATTCCCTCTCTTGCGCCTTCGACTTCCTTTATCTTCTTGGGATTGGTCCTGCAGTGTCAGCAGCAGCAATCACTCTTGTACATCTTTTATACATAATGCCTGCAAAGGGATGCTTCCTATGCACAAAGTCTACACATGAAGACACACCCTATACCAGCTTCAGGAGAGAATAAAGTAGCTGGCTCATTCCTGCAACAGACTCTGAAAGGATGAGCAAAAGGTAGTTACTTATGAAGTTCACAAAACACTCATCAGTTGGATTTTTCCAGTCAATCCCAGATATACGGCGAGCTTCTGTTAGAGCTGCTGTTCCACTTCTCCAAGGGACAGCAAGGCTGTTAAGGACCAAAGAGTTCAGAAATACAGCAGGGAGCTGATACATGGATGGTAGTCAAGACCATGCAGTTGACTGGTCACAGTATACGGTGCATAAATCTGATTTGTCCCATTGCCTTGCAATACTACAAATATCACTGAAATCCAAGCAGATTTTGAAAAATCTCTGGGTTAACTTTTCAGATTAAAACCCAGCCTTTGGATACATGTGAATAGCTTTTGCTGTTTTCAATTGCCACACACTGACATCAGATGGCACAGTTTAGCATAAAGAGCAGAAAAGACCTTTAACATCAGGAACAGAGTAATTGTTCCTGTTTGGAACAAAACAGCTTTTCTTTAATATGTAATGAAGTTATCTGACAGCCTCTTGATTATCTTACATATAAGCAGCACAAACGATCTAATAAAAACGCTGAAAAAAATTACTGCATTCCACACTTTATACGTCCTATATTCATCTCTGTAGAAAAAAAAATGCCCAGGTGCAAGGACTGTGTTTTTGTTGGTTGTACAGTATCAAGCACCGCAGAGCTCCAAAGAAAGTAGGGCCTCCTAGATATTGCTTCAGTAAAAATAATAATTATACATCCATGCTGACAATTTAGACAATTAATTATAAGGGGATGTGAATGAAAATGGACACACCTGAAAATAAAGTTTATGGGCTAGACAATGAAAATACTTTAACCATGGAAAACTGTGAAATATCAAGACAAGGGAAATGTATGTGTTTTGTCTCAGGAATAAAGTCCTTCAATAATGTGTTTTTCTTTTTTTTTTTTTTTTTTTTTTTCCAACTATATAACACTTCCAAAAGAAAAAGGTACATACCAATGAAAGAAGAAACAAGGTATCTTAATTTTTTACATTATATTTTAAAAGAGAAGTGGCAGGTGCACACATATTCCTGCTGGCAATATACAAATTATATACACAGTATTATTTTACAATGGCAGACATAAGTTCTGTATGCTCTTATTAAAAAATGATTGGGTAATAGCTGGCTGTCTAGAAATATATTTAATAGTCATGACTTTTGCCTTGTGTTTATGTACACTTCTGCAACATTCTTCGGTGGGAGGCAAGAAATTGTGGCAAAACATGACATAGTATAAATTGGGAAAGGATGTGGCTGGTGAGCAGCCGTGCAGAAGGGGATCTTGTGTTGCTGGGTGACAGTAGGCTCAACATGAGCCAGCAGCTTGCCCTGGCAGCCAGAAGAGCAAACCACACCTTGGGGTACATTAAACACAGTATAACCAGCTGGCGGAGTGATTATAGCACTGTATGCAGCACTGGTGCAGCTTCACTCTGACTACTGTGTACGGTTCCGGGCCTCACCATTTAAGGATGTGAAAGTCCTCGAATATGTCCAGAGAGGGGCAAAAAAGCAAGTGAAAGGGCTGGAAGGAATGTTCTTTAAGAGGTTTATAAGGAGTTTGGGCTTGTCTAGTTTGGAGAAAATGAAGCTGGGGGCCAAACTTTTAGCTGCATTTCAATATCTGAAGGGGACCTACAGTAAGGCTATGGAAGGACTATTTAGAAGGGCTTGTAGCAATATGATGTGGGGCAATGGTTTTAAGTTAGAGCAGGATAGATTTAGGTTAGACATGAGAAAGTTGTTCTTTACAATGACAGTGGTACTGGAACAGGTTGCCAGGTTGCCCAGAGTTGCAGTTGAGGCCCTATCTCTGGAGACATTCAAGGTAAAGCAAATTTCAAGCAAGCCTTAATTCTGTGTGTTCACATGTGGGTTTCTTCTCAGCTTACTTGTTGACAAGTTCAGCTGGAGAAAAGCATACATTTCCCTCAAACTTAAAATCAAATAGGCTCCTGTTTCACAACCCACATCATGTAGGGCTTATGAGTAGCTTTCACATTACTGTTGCTACATACATTCTTAAAGAAAACCAGGTTCCTTTAAGCTTTTATGGTAACTTGGCTTTATAAGCCAGTTAAGTCAAATGTTACACCATAAAGTTATTGGTGAAAAGAATCATAGCTGAGAAGCAGATACTTTCAATAAATTGAAAGTTCAAAGAAGACAGTTCAAAATGGCAGTGTAGAATTTAAACAAACCCTCCCCACCCAAGGAGAGGCAGACAGGCATAAATTGTTCCCAGCAATCAATTCTGCTATTTGAATTTGCACTGACACTTGTTGGGCTTGGTCACTGACATGGAACCATGGCAGAAAGGCCAGGCCACTGGGGAAATCTGGCCAGTTTCCACATCTGAGAACAAACCACCTGGTTGCAGGTCTCCAACCCTTGTAGCCCCATTCTTTGTTCCAAGCATAAACCATTTAATCCACTGTGTTTCAGGTCTAAAATATCAAGATAAAGAAAATTCTTTGATTACTATTTGCACAAGAGACAGGAAACATTGGGTGAGATTCCACCCAGGAATGTTTTTCAGGCAAATAATTTAAAATCAAACCTAGCAAGTCAATATTCATGAGTTTGTTTATCACTGTGACTGCTTTCCAGTTAATTATTGATAATGTTAGACAACAAGCAAAACGTCTGAGAAAAGGGTCTGCAGGTGTCAAATGCTGTGAAAATTCAGTATTTACATATATACAAGACAGATCCGAGCTCAGTGGAGATTTTCACAGCAAATTTTTGTGGGAAGGAACTTGCATACTGGCCTCAAGTTCTTTCATTAGCATCAAATGGAAATGCCAGCACATTCAGCTGTCAATGCCAAAGTCTCACTAAAACACAGTTAAGCTAGCCAGTACTATCTTACACATATCCAGAACATGCCCTCTGCCCCTGCTCCGAAATTCAGCCTTAGCAAAACAGCAAGGTCAGGTACCCAGCAGTGCAATCTTAATCTCCAATTTCCCCCTGATGTCTGCCTCAGTGAATGGAAATGAGCTGCAGGCAAGCCATCACATCCAGTATGTCACACGGCTCTATTGAGTTAAAGAGGGATTACTAGGAGCAGCTTGTACCACTGTAATCTCAGAGAGGGTAATACTCTTTCAACTCACATCCTCATGTGTGATCAGTACATTAGGTGCTGTGGTGGAAGGCCTAAATTATACCTGAAACACATATCCTAAATATCCACCTGAATACCCATCTTGGCCCCTGCCTCCCTTCTCCCCTTCTTCCTGGGTGGAAGAAGTGGGAAAGCAGACTAAAGCCTTGGCACCTCTCAGTCTACCATAGAGACACCATATTTGGAGCTACCATACACTCTGCTTTGTCTCTGGTAAACAAAGGTCACGGTGCTGGGCTTGTGTATCTCCCTTTTTTGGTGAGGTAACTTGGGATTGGTTCCAGGAATGTTTTTTGTCTGTTGTTATTGGTCAAAAACACTCGGTCAAAACTCTTAAAAACCCCAACCAACTCATTTGTTGGCTGCTACTGCTATTATTTTGTCTCCTACCTGTTTGCATTGCTTTGCATCACATAGACGGGGACTTCTCTTTTCCCACAAATGGTAGACCTGATCCTGCCTGTCTGTCACACTGAACTAAGGGACTGCAGGGCTTGCCCTGTGCTGGGGTACATCTGCCTGCCTGAGCTCAGCCCAGCCCCAGTCCGTTTGATGCTGGCCGAGCCCAAGAAACAGCCCCGCGGCAACTTCTACGACACCAGGACTTGCCGCCCGCCACTCTAGGTTAAGGGCCGGTCCCTTTGCCCAGCACCGCAGCCGATCGGACTGCTCCAGCCCAGAAATCGGGACCCTGCTTCGCCCAGGGGCTGACCGCTCTGATAACCTACTGAGAGCCACGGAAGGTTTGCCTCGCACCCGTGGATCTCCTCAGTCAATGTGTTCCATTGGAATTACGCAAGCAGCGAAACCACATCGCCATCACCGCCACGTGGAAGGCTACCACGCGGCAGGGACTGTATTTTTCTTCATTTAAGTTTCTACCCATACTTTCGGGTTATAAATACTGAGGCTCCAACCAGTGAGTAAATTAACTCTCTTTTCTGAAGTTCGTGAAAGTTTATGTTTAGTCTTAAGGTGGCAGTTTGTGCTGCAGGACTCTCTAGCTGTTTACATTTTCTAAACATCTCTTAAAATCATTTAAATTAACTTGATTAAATGTATATACATTCTGCAAAGAGAGTTTTACCAACTGCCTATTAGAATCTGTGTGAATTGTAAATAAGTTGGGGGGAATTTTCTTTATTTAATAAAAATATTTAATATTTTTATATCAGCCTCGTTACAATTCATTTATAATCCAGATTCAAACCCCTCCTTAACAGGTGCACGGGTACCAAAAAGGACTGAGTATGCTCGCTCTGCCCTCTGTTGTTTGGGTAGAAGAAAGCACAGAGCCCCTCAGAAGCTGTCAGAAAAGAGACACGTGGTCTACAGGGTAAGCACTGTGCCAAGAGGCTGGTAGAAAACTCAAAAGGCACTTCTGGAGCTGCCATCAAAGCCCAGCAGTTAAGCAGCCATTTCTCCCTATCAAGTCCTCCCCTCCCAGGCTAGTCAGCCAGACTTTTCTAAAAGTAAGGAAACCAAAGGAACATTAAAATATTAAGACATTAAGGACTGGGGGCTGTAGCAGCTGCATATTGACACAGCACCCAAACAAATAAGTAATTTGTTTAGAAACTGGGAAAGCTGAACCCAGCATGGATAAGTATGAAATGATGTCTTTCATGCTGGAAGAAATTCTTTCCATCAGGTTACTAGACATTTAGGAAGGCAAGAAATTACGTATCACTTTGTCAAGCTATAATTTGAAGTAATTAAGTATAACCTACCTACCTAGTAAGCAGGGTTGGAGTTAAGGAGCTAGAGTGTGGGTAGATGAAGGCTACTCTTCTGAAATGCTCCGTCCATCCCAGTCAAATAGGCACAACAGCTGTGTTCAGAGATGTCCATGTAGGTGGAGTAAATGAGAGAAATGACAGGTGTGGTCTCAGTCTCCAGTTCTCTTCTCCTTATTATATACTGACTAATGTATTTTCATAAAACATGACTCAGCAGTTCTTTTGTTTTCCTTCATCTTCTTCCCTCAATAATCCCCTCCTGCTCTCCTTTCTTCTTCCAGGGTTCCCAGGTAAACCCCCCCAGTCCCGCTGAAGTCATTGGTATTTGGAAGACATGTGATTAGGAATTGGCAGGTGAAATTTCCTGGTATTTCTGAAAGGTCACTTTAAAAAGTATTAAACAAGATCACTGCAAAGACAGTCTTTTGGAGCTCCAGCAGTAACCACTCTCCAGACATTCATTTTCCTTTTTAACACTACATGTAGATATTCCTCCATATTCCTCCACAGTCAACTCCACATCATCCTTATGACCACTTATCTAACTATTTCTGCTCCACTTTAGCTAGTATTTTCCCTTAAAATACCACATCAGATAGTTTTGTTTATCTGAAGTCCATATAAAGAGGATATACCACATACCCTTCATAAAGATGAGGGTTCTGGAACACTGAAACAGGTTGTCCAGGTAGGTGGGGGAGGCCTCATCCCTGGACATACTGATGGTCAGGCTTCATGGGGCTCTCAGCAACCTGATCTAGTTGGGATGCCACTGCTTATTGCAGGGGGAATGGACTAGATCACCTCTAGAGGTCCCTTCCAACCTAGTACATTTTATGATTTGCTAATCAAAAACTCCATTATGCTAGCCTGGCTTTGTAACCATCTACCCCTGCTTACTCTGTGATTGATTATATCCCACTTACCCTTTGTGTCCTCTATGTGTAATCATCCCTTTCTTCACATGGTACTTTAAAACCTTCCACACTGTGCATGCTCAACTTGAAGGTTAGCAAATCCCATAATGATCCTAAGCACAAGAACACTGTTTAAATGTATTCCACCATCTCCTGCATGCTAAATTACCTTGACAAATCTCCCTGTTCATCCTGGCTATCACTTCTCTCAATGCAGGAGTCCCCTGCTTCACAGGTATGCCAGTGTAACTATTTCTGGGCATAGTACTAAAATTTTGATCACTGATAAACCTCACTTCAGAAATCATCATTATTAAAATGTTAGCGTTATTCACCCTATTGCCTTCTCCCACCATGTTGCCCATGTTCCACTCATGTTCTCTATCCTATTACCCTTTCACTCAAAGCACATACCTGTGCAAATCACTGAGGTTTTTAAACTTTTCTGCTTAATGCAGATTGTACCTCCCCAGAAGGAAGTAAACCTTCAAAACAGGCAGATTGTGATAAAACTATTACCTTCCTTAGGTTGCACTTCATGCAACTGGTTGGAAGGAAGGCACAGTCAGTGTACAGTAGAGTCAACCAGGTCTTCATGCTGAGGAAGGAGACAGGTTGGAAATGAAGACAGCCATTGCTCTTTATTACTAAACACCTCAATTCTCCCATTATCTCTGATGTAAACCTACATTAGGCTCATGTTTATACTGCAAGAACAACAAGTTACACTGTTCTCAGTTTTGTCACCAACTAGTAGACATGTCCTATATAAGATGGGGGTTCAAGTGGATGAAGCATATGCAGCACAATACAAAAGTAACGTGACCATTCAATTTGAAGAACATTTACCTTTCTGGGGGAATACACCTCATAAGCCTCAAATTTGGGACACTAATCTTCAAATGATATTCATTGATGCATATCAACTATCAAGAAAATTCAAACTGAATTTTGATCTCCTTAAGAGGTGCCAGAAGAAGTGCATCTGCATTTTTGCAAACTGATGAAGACATGAAGATCGGAGAGATATGGGGGAGGAAAAAACTCAGAGAGAAATAAGCATTTTCTCTAGACAAAGGGTAAGTAGGGGTATCTAGGTGAACTGCTGCAAATACTTGTCAAATCCAAAGCATACAGGTCTTTGGCTACTGCAAAACCACAATTACTCAAGAAATTTATAATTTATAATAATTATAATTATTATAATTATATATATAATTATAATTATTATAATTATAATAATTATAATATAATTTACTCAAGAAAAAATTCATTAGTTTTAATTCACGCAACCAGCACCAGAACAAGAGGACACAGTCTCAAGCTGTGCCAGGGGAAGTTTAGGCTTGAGATGAGGAGAAAGTTCTTCACTGAGAGAGTCATTGGCTACTGGAATGGGTTGCCCAGGGAGGTGGTGGAGTCACCGTCTCTGGAGGAGTTCAAGGCACGTTTGGACGTGGCACTTGGTGCCATGGTCTAATCTTGAGGTCTGTGATAATGGGTTGGACTTGATGATCTTTGAGGTCTCTTCCCACCCTGGTGATACTGTGATACTGTGTGATACTGTAATCTGTAATATGTAGGATGAGAGAAGATACTCAGATCATAAGAGGTAGACATTTGGCTCAAGCAGCTGTTCTATTGTCAAAAATAAGGGATGGGAGAAGACAGTGTGTCAGAGATGTGAGTAAGCTGAATCACCCTCTGGAAATGGCCACCTCTCTCCAATGACAGCAGGGAGTCTAGAGAAACAAGCTGGTTATAAATTTGAGCATTGGGTGATGTGTGGATATTCTTTTAACTTAACGAATGGCATGCCCACAGTTTTGGAGAATTTAGAGCCAACAAAATCATAGAATCATAGAATGGTAAGGTTGGAAGGGATCTCAAGGATCATCTAGTTCCAACCCCCTGACATAGGCAGGGACACCTCCCACTAGTACAGGTTACTCAAGGCCTCGTCCATCAAGCCTTAAAATAAAATGGGTGAAGATAGGAAGAGAATAGATTTTTTTAAATGCTGAAAAGTCATAAATATATCACTTTTGGTAATCCAGAAAGAATATCTCTATTAATAGTTAGCAGTATTCAAGGGTGTTGTGAACGTATTTCCCAGGATGAGGTCTGATTTATAGCCTTGGACAGAAATTATTCTTCCTATGCCTTATAAAACCACAAAAAAACCCCCCATTCACTCAGCATGGTTTCAAGTTGTGCAAGTACAACACAGTGGAGACACCACTGCTTCTTGATGCCTTCTATGTTGCCATAAGTTAGCTCAAAGATGGCTTTATTTTCTAGAGTAATATTTTACAGGCTGTTAATTCAGAAAGTGGATTATTGCCTTTGGGTATTTTGTGAAAAAATAAAATAGTATAGCTGTTGCTGTGCATGGGCAATCATTTATTTTTTTTTCCTGTATTAGACTTCTCAGCACTCAGATTTTGTGAAGTATCTTCACTAACGTAGCTGGCTGTAAGCCCCTGAGAGGCTGTCTTGTCAATTATCTGGAAATTTAGAAGGATTTACACAAAAGAGCATAATGAGCTGGGTTTGAAAGAAATTGTAATGGTGTGAGGCACTTATCCTGAACCCAGGAACAGCTGTGATGGAGTGTGTTGGGTTTGCCTGAGATGGAATTAGCTCTCTCCATAGGATCTTTCATAGTGCTGTGTTTTGCAGTGGTATCTGGAAGGATGTTGATAGCACACCAGCGTTCTGGCCACTGCTGAGCAGTGCTTGCACAGCACCAAGGCTGTGGTTTTCCAGCACTTGCAGCAACAACAGTAGGCTGAGGAGTGGGCAAGACCTTAGAGGTGCCCATGACCAGGCCAGCTGACCCAAAATGATCAAAGAGGTATTCCATACCATATGATGTCAGCTCAGATATAAAAGCTAAATGAAAGAAGGAAGTGCAAGGGGGTGTTCATTAATGATGTTTGTCCTTTGAAACAACTGCTACACATATTGAAGCCCTGCTTCATGGGGAGTGGCCAAACGTCATTTGCTGATGGGAAGTAGAGAATAACATTTTTGTATGCTCTTGCTTCCATGCATGCCCTTGCCCTTTGCTTTTGTTTTTGCTTTATTAAACTGTTTTTGTCTTGACTCACGGGCCTCGTTTTATTTTCCCTCACCCCTGTCCACCTAAGAAGGGGAATAACAGAGTGCTTTTGGTGGTCATTTGCCCCACAGCCAGCGCCCAAACCACCAGCTCTTGCACTCAGAAAAGGAGTGCTTTTCATTTAAATTTATGTTACAAACAATGGAAACAGAGCTGTGAATTGGACAGTGCAGGACCTACAGTGCTCAAGGTCTCCCTTTAACACTGGCTTCGCCTGGTCATCTTTGAACAGTCACTTGACTGTATATTGACTTCAGCATGTTGTAATGCTGAAGGTAAGTAGAGTTCTATTCTGACCTAAATAATAAACTATTGTTTGGGATTTTTTTAATATATGGAATGTTGAGATTTGTTTTTTCCCCGTATCTTCAGAGTGCCATCTTCAAGAATGATGTTCCACAACTCAGGAACACTGTGCAGATGAGTTCATGTTTGCAAAGCACTTCTGAACTTCAAAATAGAGCAGACTTGCAAAGCAAATTTTAATACAAAGCGATGAGAGCTGCAGCAACACCACAAAGCAGTAGAAGGTGAAAGTTATGACTGATATTTGACCCTTGTTCATATATCTCCAAGTGTCACCAATGTTTAAGACTACTATTGGATGTGTTGCCAAGAGGGAAATCACAGAACAGTGTTAGCAGAAACAGGACAGTTGTTGTGTCAGAGTATCTGCATTTTCTATCTGACATCTGAAGGACTCCATTACAGGCCTGGCACCAGTTGGTAGACAAAAATGTAAATTGCTTGCAGGTAGAGTGCCTGGGAAATAGGATGGCTGCAAAAAACTACTCCCAGCTTGGAGTGCTTTGCATGGCTCCATCCAGCTCTGCTTCGGCACTTTCCCCTGCAGCCAGCTGGCACACTGCTGGCACCAGAAATGGCTCTGCTTTCCAGTTTCTGACTCTCAGCTTCAGTAACATAGTGGATACAGACAGACTAATCCAGAAAAGTAGGATCTCTGTGTACTTAATATACACACTGCAGCTCATGGATACAGCTTGCTCAGGACACTAAGACGTTGGTTTGCTTTTAACATCTGATGCAGTACAGGCCTCTTTGTGTCTGGAGTCTGTTCTTCATCATGCAGCATGGAAAGGGCTTTTAAAACACCATTCACAAGACATTTGACACATTCAGAAATTCCCAATGGACTGGACAAGTCCCCAAAATAATAGAAAACCTTGAATATATGTTGTACACATTCACTAGCCTTCTGGAACACACACATAAAATAAGGCTTGTAACACGTAAAATTAATCTTGATAAAACAAAGAAAGAAAGAAAGAAACAAAAAAACCCCAAAACAAAACAAAAAAAAAAAAGAAGAAAAGTTTTGTGAACAAAGTTAGGGGCACATTTTATGCAAGGCCAGAATATTGTTGCCCAAAGCAGAAAGATATTTATAGACCAAGATTTGCAAAACTGGAACATTGTTTTTGCTAAGTACAAATTAAGCTAATGTACCATTAAAAGCTGACGGCTCATACACATTAAAAACCTGAGATCATGACACACACAGTGCTGTGACAAACTATCTGTGCAGAGGCAAGACAGGGATGATCCAGCATCCAGCTAGGAACCTGAACATCAACTTGCTACTCGTTCTGTGGCATATTTAGGATGAGCTTGATGAATGCTAATATTACCCCAAATAAAAGTGAGCTTTCTTTTTGGTGAAATCAATTAACAATGGGTAAAAAGAGCTAAAGGGTATGAAGTATAAGGAGAGGCAAGGCTGTATTTCTGAAGACGGTATATAGGGCTCTGTTATGATGCACAGCTCTTCCTTAAATTGGATCTTATGTTCCTCACCCTGCAGCAAATTCTTTGAAGCCATCCAAAAGAATTTTGCTACCTTCAGAAGAACAACATTGGACAAGATAGGAGTGCAGCTTGTATTACAGAAAGGAGTAATTGTAAACTAAAGTTTCAACAAAGGACATTGGAGATTATACTGCTTATGTCCATCCTCAGCTGCAAAATAAAAGCTCCTCCCACATCGCCTCCCCCGTGGTCTCCTTCTGATTTTCTTTAAAATAAATACTTTTACCATTAAAAAAATCACTTTCAACTTTGCCCCCTCTTGTTCAGACAGAAAATAAAGACAAAAGACAACGAACGAGAATTGAAATAATCCACAAAGCAACACATCTGATGCCCCAGGGATCAGTGCTGGGCCCCATCCTCTTTAACATCTTCATCGACGATCTGGACGAGGGCATCGAGTCAGTCACCAGCAAATTTGCAGATGACACCAAGCTGGGGGCTGATGTTGCTGGGTTGGAGGGCTGAAGGGCTCTGCAGTGGGACCTCGACCGCCTGGACAGATGGGCAGAGTCCAATGGGGTGGCATTCAAAAAATCCAAGTGCCAGGTGCTGCACTTTGGCCACAACAACCCCATGCAGAGCTACAGGCTGGGGTCAGAGTGGCAGGAGAGCAGCCAAAGAGAAAGGGATCTGGGGGTGTTGATTGACACCTGCCTGAACATGAGCCAGCAGTGTGCCCAGCTGGCCAAGAAGGCCAAGGGCATCCCGGCCTGCATCAGCAATAGTGTGGCCAGCAGGAGCAGAGAGGTCATTCTCCCCCTGGACTCTGCACTGGTTAGGCCACACCTTGAGTA
>VWZE01001488.1:0-83278 GCA_013396675.1 Eubucco bourcierii | reverse complement strand
CAGGCAGAAAGGGACCTGAGGGTGCTGGTAGACAGTAGGTTGAACATGAGCCAGCAGTGTGCCCAGGTGGCCAGGAGAGCCAATGGCATTGTGACCTGTATCAGGAACAGTGTGGCCAGTAGGACAAGGGAGGTTATTCTTCCCCTGTACTCCGCCGCACCTTGAGTACTGTGTCCAGTTCTGGGCCACTCAATTCAAGAGAGATGTTGAGGTACTGGAACATGTCCAGAGAACAGTGATGGAGCTGGTGAGGGCTGGAGCACAGTCCTGTGAGGAGAGGCTGAGGGAGCTGGGCTTGTTCAGTCTGGAAGAGGCTCAGAGGTGACCTCATTGCTGTTTTTCCTGAAAGGAGGTTGTAGTCAGGTGGGGGTTGGTCTCTTTTCACAGGCAACCAGCAAAAGAACAAGGGGACACAGTTTCAAGTTGTGCCAGAGAAGGTACAGGCTGGATATTAGGAAGCAGCTCCTCACAGATAGAGTGATTTGCCACTGAAATGGGTTGCCCAGGTGGAGGAGGTGGTGGAGTCGCTGTCCCTGGAGGTGTTGAAGAAAAGACTGGATGGGGCAATTAGTGTCATGGTCTAGTTGACTGGGTAGGGCTGGGTGATAGGTTGGACTAGATGACCTTGGAGGTCTCTTCCAACCTGGTTGATTCTATGATTCTATAAACTCTCTTGTTGCCTTCCAGGAGTTACAGCTAGGCTTTCCTTCATAGCGAAGGAAACATATACATAACACCCATCTTCAAGAAGGGTAAAAAGAATGACCCTGGAAACTACAGACCAGTCAGCCTCACCTCTGTGCCTGGCAAGATCATGGAGCAGATCCTGCTGAAAGTCCTGCTAAGGCAAATGGAAAACAAAGCAGAGGTGATTGGTGGGAACCAGCATGGCTTCACCAAGGGCAGATCTTGCCTGACAAATTTAGTGGCTTTCTATGATGAAGTCACAGCGACAGTGGACAAGGGAAAGGCAGCTGATGTCATCTACCTGGACCTGAGTAAAGCATTTGACTCTGTCCCACATGACATCCTGGTCACCAAACTGGAAAAGCATGGACTTGATGGATGGACCACTCGCTGGATAAGGAATTGGCTGGATGGTCGAACCCAGAGAGTGGCGATCAACGGCACAATGTCCACCTGGAGACCAGTGACAAGTGGTGTCCCTCAGGGGTCAGTGCTGGGACCAGTGCTGTTTAACATCTTTGTCAGTGACATGGACAGAGGAATGGAGTGCACCCTCAGCAAGTTTGCAGATGACACCAAGCTGTGTGGCACAGTCGACTTGCTAGAGGGCAGGGATGCCATCCAGAGGGACCTGGACAGGCTGGAGAGTTGGGCCCAGGCCAACCTGATGAAATTCAATAAGGCCAAGTGTAAGGTCCTGCACCTGGGTAGGCACAATCCCAAGCACAAATACAGGCTGGGTGGTGAATGGCTGGAGAGCAGCCCTGAGGAAAAGGACCTTGGAGTCTGGGTTGATGAAAAGCTCAACATGAGCCTGCAGTGTGCACATGCAGCCCAGACAGCCAACCGAGTCCTAGGCTGCATCAAGAGAAGCGTGGCCAGCAGGGCAAGGGAGGTGATTCTGCCCCTTTACTCTGCTCTCGTCAGACCCCACCTGGAGTACTGTGTGCAGTTCTGGAACCCTCAGCACAGGAAGGACATGGAAGTGTTGGAGCGGGTCCAGAGGAGGGCCACAAAGATGATCAGAGGGCTGGAGCAGCTCTCCTATGAGGACAGGCTGAGGGAGTTGGGGCTCTTCAGCCTGGAGAAGAGAAGGCTTCGAGGGGACCTGATAGTAGCCTTCCAGTATCTGAAGGGGGCCTACAGGAAGGCTGGGGAAGGATTATTTACAAGGTCCTGCAATGACAGGACAAGGGGCAATGGGCTTAAACTGGCAGAGGGGAGATTTAGACTGGATGTTAGGAGGAAGTTCTTTACAGTGAGGGTGGTGAGACACTGGAACAGGTTGCCCAGGGAGGTTGTGGATGCTCCCTCCCTGGAGGGGTTCAAGCGCAGGTTGGATGAGGCCTTGAGTAACCTGTACTAGTGGGAGGTGTCCCTGCCTATGGCAGGGGGTTGGAACTAGATGATCCTTGAGGTCCCTTCCAACCTTACCATTCTATGATTCTATGATTCTATGAAGAGGTCCTAATCACACTCAGCTAGTCCACTAGCTTAATTCTTGCCCATGCAAATAAGTCTCTGGAATAGGATTCTGCAAACTAACTCTGCATATTTACTCTGTAACTAGCGTTCCCTAATTGTAAACCATTCTCAGTACTTGGCATCTTTCTGACAAATCTCACTGTTGCTATTTGCACTTCATTTACCTCACTTTCCACTATCCAATGTATCATCACTAATTTTCAGTACATTCTCAAATTATATGACAATGAATATTTTTGAAATAAAGATATAAAAACATGTCATTTATGTGCACTAAGAATATGAAGAAAAAAAGCGCAAATTATATGTATTTACACATAATTATTTGTATCTAGGTTCCATCTTGATGACAAGCTGTCCCAGTATTTTCTGTGCAGCTCTATTTTCAGAAGATGTCAGCCTTACTTTAAAAGATATATTAGCCTTACTCAAGCAGTTTGTTCTATAAACAGTAAAGAGAAGAAACTCTTTTGTAGTAAGGACATATTTTGGAAGAGAATCGATCATAGCATAAACACAGAATCTGAGGTCTTCATTTCTGCCTGTGAAGATTCCACAGCAAGCCACTTGCAGCCAAGGCGTAATACCTCAGGCAACACTAATGAAGGTAAAGATGATATTTTAAAGTAGTCAAAACTAGCTGTGTTGATCAACAACTGTACATGTAAGAAGAGTAATAAAGACAGGTGAAGCCGTATGTTCACCTGATACCACGCATGGTTATCGATAACATTGCATGTTCTACATCTTGAAATGGTAGAAATCTTCATACCTTTAACACTTACTATGCATGCCCTCTAGCTTTGCCTTCTGTTATTTTACCTAGTTGCTTCACACTGCATAGTTCATGGGGAAGGAGATTAGAAAGTGGTGTGCTTAACTAATGGAATCATTAAAAAGTTTGGATAATCATCGTTTTCACAGGCATTATCACAGCAGAAATCTTCATCTCTTCTGTTCTGAGCATCTCAAAACAGAGAAAACAGAACTGCATCAAAACAACAAAAATGGTAGTAAGATTGATGAGCAAAAATTATCAAAACACTGCTTCACATGTTCCAGTGCTGATGTATACCTTCAGGATCTGCTTTAAGAAGGTACCACAGCAACTGTACATAAAAAAAATATATTTTTTTACGTAATAAGCAACAACAAATAAAAATAAGCAGCTTTGAAAACACCAGAATATGCAATATGGCTCATTTCTAATGTAAGAGATTAGGCTTGATTGAATCTCCCCTGCTTTCAATAAATGATCTAATAACAGAGCATTTCTCTATTTTAATGGCACACAATAAAAAGTTAGTCATGATATTATTGATAGTATTATCTAAAAACATCAGAGTAAATATGTAGAACACAATAATATATCTCATGTAAGAAAAGGTCACCCAGTGGTTCCACAATTTGCTGATTCTAAATATACATAAACTTGTATCACTCTGCATTATAATCACATTTCTGATGTATTGCCAGAGTGCATGATAGCGACTTTATGGTACAAAGCCAGTTACATGACACTGTGAGAGAACAGACAACTGTTGAACCAGCATAAAGTTAGAATGGTGCAGACAGATGATATCTGATTTGGTATTAAGCATAAGCCTGCTAGTAGGAAATTAGCCAATCAACATTTTTTCAACAAAACTGGAAGATGAATTTTAACCCAATCAATGATAAGTACAATGCAGCCACAGAACTTGCTCACTTGTATTCAGGAACTGCAGAGCTGCATTTACTGCATCACTGAATTACAACCCAAAAGAGCTTGGGAATACACATGGAATTGATCCAGGCAAGCCTTTCTTCTCGTCCAACTCTAAATTAAATGAGGACTGAGCAGTTGCTCTGAATGAAAGTGAGTTGTAATAATTATACAAAGGTTAACAAAAGGGTGGATAGCACATGTAGAACAAGTGATGTAAGCAAGAAAGAAGACAGAATTAGCAGTTGGAAGGGATACCTTAGTCAGGTGTAAGTTATCATAGTAAATGTTTCTTATTGATTGATGGAAATTGGATCTATTATTAAAATGGACCAAAAATTAGACATTGTTTCCTCTATGATTAGAAAAGCTGTATTTCTGTGAAAAATAAATTTAAAAAAAAATAAAAAATCAATGTGCTGCTTTCCCAGAACAATACCAATTAAAGCTGGATTTAACTAATCCTAAAATATTATTGACTACATTGGCACAAGGTAATGTCAAACCACGTCACCAATTGGTAATGTCAAACCACATCACCAATTAAGAACAAGGAAAATAATTGCAAGAATTGAATAAAGTATACAGAGATAATTAATTCCCTAATTCGGATGCTAAAATTAGTTCAGGAATTGAAGGGTGAAATGCTTTCATCTGCATTATCTACGCCAAAGAGCTTCTATTGTTTAAAGAAATTATTCATCTTTTTCGTTCTGGTGTATCAATGCATTTTTTCCCATTGGTCTATGATTAGGACTATAAATCACGTGTGAAAGTCTGATTGTGAGACATGTCCTGTCTCAGTTCAGGAATGTGCAGATAAATTGGGCAAGCAGACACATCATGAAGATGCTTTGGATCTGCTGGATTTAGCACTGAGCTGAGGTTCCTGAACTCACCAGGAATTTAAAGCTCTTTAAGATATGTTTGAAGGTCAGACCCTTTACGGATTCTCTGCTCAGAAGCGTCAGTTTTTTAGCACTTGCTATTATGCTCACATCTTGCACATGAAAGCTTGTTACCCACTCTCAAACATTCTCTTCCAAAGACAAAAGTCTACTGGACTTAATCAATATGGAGACTACTGGGCATAATCAATCTTTCACTGCTCTTACAGAACAAAAAAAAAAAAAAAAGTAAAAAATGAAATATGAATGCAGGACTTGAAAGCCTTGAGAATTAATCACCGGCAGATCCATTAATGTGAGTGACCAGAGACTAGAAACACCACTATGCTACTGGAGAGAGAAAAAAAAAGAAAGGAGATTAAAACAACCAACCAAGAGACTGAAACTACTAAGACTTCACTACACTTGTGTACCAGGGAAAGAGGTTTTAACCTGATTTTGTCTGCCCTCTCTCAGGGTTACAGTAAGCCCATTTTTCAGTCCAGAAGAGACTTGGGTAAACCATGATAAATATCCCACACTTCAAACCTTCCATAACAGAACTTTGATCAAGACAATGTAAACCTCTAAATACAGGGCACGCCACATTAGAGGAAGATCTGCTTCCAGCTTCTGCCACTGTGTCCTGGTGGCAATAACCTGGCCAGCATATTGTATTGAATCACATTGCAACCCTTGGCTCAGTGTTGTAAACCAGAAGGTTGGCTGATGTGAACTGGTCTAGGTGGTAACATTTAGATGGAAAATGAAAGAACCACAAGCTAAAATGGAGGGAAAGTATACATCAAAAAAGAATGGCAAGCTACTCATGATGGGGAACATACTGCTAGCCTTGCTTCTTCAAACCAAGTCATGAATAAATGCGTCTCTGTTCTTAATTCTAACAAGTTTCAAGAACATCTATAGTTCTCTAAATCAGATAAAGCACCACGATCAGATATATAACATTAAAAAGGAAAACCTGTGGAGAAAGGCAAAGCTTGTTCATTCTTGTTATGAATCACTTCTAAGCTCTTTTTGCTGCTCACATCATTGTTAAGAGTCACGTTACTTCATTCTTTTTTTTAAAGTTGCATTACTTTCATTGGTGAATAAAACAAGAACAGCAGGATTCAGTTCCTATCTCCACAACTCTTTAATCTACTTAGCTAACTGTATTAGCCACTTTCTCTGAATGGAGAACAGGGGAAGGTTCAACAGCAGACTGACACAATAATGAGGACACAAAATACAGATGAAAAGAATACATGTCTAAATATCTGATGAACTGATATTAGCATATAAATGCAATATAACTACTACAGCAGTCTTTGAATTAAAACACAAAGAACACTGTCTACTTGATTAGTTGTTTATTTTTCCTTTAGAGGGGACACATCAGAGTCACAGATTGATGCTTTAATAAGGAACCTGAAAACCTTTAGTGGAGATTAAAAAGGCTAGTGGTTAGATGTCATAATTCATGGATACTGACTGCACAGGACGTTGACAAGAACCATTAATTGTCACTCTGTAGCTACCTACTGAAGTCACATACTCAATTTAGTTCTAGTTCTTACAAGATGTGGTAGGATCATTAAAGAAAGCTTGAGGCTAAGCACTGATAATGGGAGTATCTTAATATTCTGCGTACTTTTGCAAAGGAACAGCATGTCATACATCAGTTCTAAACTCTCAAAAGAAAAAAAAAAGGATTTTTGTTGCCTCTACTGTTACCTAAGAAAGTGAGGTGTTAGGGTTTCTGAACTCTTTTGCAAGCCTGAGGCATAGCAGGAATCTGAAGAAAACCAAACATACAGAAAAAAAAACACCGATGCAGAGGGTTTTCATATTTCCTTTGTTTGAGGTCTCATTCACCTTTTGGACCAATGTTGCAGAACGTCTACTGCTCCACAGTAAAAATTATGGTTCATATGAATGAAAGGAAAACAATTAAATGAAAGAGTGCCTTCTTTTTCCCTCTGAAGACTTCAGGAGCCTATACAATTTTTTCTCCAATGACAGTCAGGGTGGATAAACCACCAGATTGATGTAAAATACAACAGAAACTTGCCCATTCTCCTTCCTTCTCTGCAGCTGCTTCAGAGTAGCAAACCAGAAATACATCATAATAAACAGAGGCTAAATGTGCCTGTGCTGGTAGAAAAGCAAATGAACACTTCAACACAAGGCTAGATCTCAGTGCTTGTAATTAAGGCAATAGCAGTTTCTAGGTCAAATAAATAAGCATAGAAGAGGTGTGGAGGGGAAGGATATTTCTTCAGGTTACTGTGTCTGTCTTGCCTGGGAGGACTGCCAGGTTTATTAAACCACAGGTTTACACTACAATAGAAAAATGAGGTAGCATCACCAACCTGCCTTTTGGATATCTGAGGCTATATTTGTAGTGGCTGCAGGTTCCCTTTGAAGTCACAGTAGGAAAAAGAGCAGCTTTAAGCCAATGAATCTGATCCATTTTATCTGTTAAGGAAGAGGTCAGATGAAGGTGCTTGTTTCTTACCCTGTTTTTCCCAAGTCCAGGCACATGGATGAAAAAAGGTAGATGAATACCATTCAAGACTGATTCATTTCGTGACAACTTTGCTGCTGGCTGCAATGACCTAGTATTTAATCTACTGGGTAACTGGGCATCAGCCCTCATGAAGAGGGAAATATACAATAAAAAAACCCCAAACCAACCAAAACCCCAAACAAACAGCTAGTATATATTAAAATTAAAACAGTTTCACTAGCAAGCCACCAGAAATTTTGGTTTAGGTAATCTCACTTTCACTTATATTTTGCTAATTAGGTGCAGATATTTGCTACTTAAGATCACCTTCCACTAGTTTAAATGGTTTAACTTGAATAATGTCACTGTTCAAACAGGACCTCTTCCAGTTTTGCTTCAGACATACTGAGCTCAGGATCTGACTTTATGCCCCCAACAGCCACAGAGGGTTTTGTTTCTGTTTCTTTTTCTTTTTTTTTTTTTCCCCCTTTTTTGACCAAGAGTGTGAGCTATTTCTCAAAGTGAGACAGCAAAACTGGAACTAATTCGCTGTTCATAAAACAGGAAACAAAGCACAAGAAGAAGGTTCAGCACTACAATTTCCCCTGAGATTGGCCAATTAATTTTGATTGCGGCATATTTGGAAGATTCAAATCCTGCTTTGTTTACAACTCATTCTATATTATTTAACACATTATCGTTGTTGACATCACATTAATTAAAAAAGCACAGAGACAGATTGTCCCAGCTCATGAAAGCAGAGTGAATAAAAGACCCCACAAGAACAGATTTCTCTCCCTCATACCCTGCAAACACCAGATCAGATCTAGAAGTATTTCCTGTCACAATTTCATCAGGTACCAATCTTTCAGCATCTGAGCAATTTCTGTTTTGATTACACACAGCACATGATAAATTAAAAACTGCCAGTAAGTCTCACAAAGGCGTTCCTGGAGTAGTTAGCCTGCCTCCCCAGTCTTTCTCTGAAATTGCATGCTCCACATGGGAAATTTACTGGACTGAGAGATCATGGCAAACTTGGATGTGAAGAGGGAGTTTGCTCTCAGCAATGCCTGAGCAGCACCAATTCCAGACTGGAGTCATGTTCTGCTTCCTGCATCTTCAGAAAGTCTTTAGAGCAGTAAGGGAGACACATATCTGGGAGAAAACCACTGCTAGAGGACTTTATAGGAAAACACCCCATTTAAATGTTCATGTTTATACCCTGCCGTGGTCTCTTAGGACAGCCAATCTTTTAGCTACTCCTACTCATTCCATGGGTTCTCGAGGACTTGTCAGTATATTCTTAATGAGACAAATAAAACCCATGTTTCCTTTGGTTCCTGCAGACCACAAGGGCAGCTGCTGAGAGAACAGCCTGCTTGGAAAGATTTGACCAACAGTTAACGTGAGCAGGTTGTTGGGCTGTTCTCTTTCTCTCCCACACTGCAGAGCTCTCGCAAGCAGGACTGCTAATGGTGTGTCTCCTGCTGCAAAAATGCAGCTTCTCTCCTTAGTTCTCTTTAGATTTCCCCTTGCATATACTGATTCAAAGAACTGGAGTAACTGCAGCTGTTTCCGTTTCACGCCTTTTTCATATTTCCTTTTACGCATCTTTGTGTCCTGACTCAGTCTCCTCCTCAAGCTAACTCCAGTCTTGCCCAAGGAACTCTCTCCATGACCTTTGTACCTCCAGATATTCAATTGTAATGGATATACTACTTGTGGAGTTAATTTGTTTCATATAAATAGCCTATGGGAGCACCTTGGAATGACCACATCTTTCAGGTGTGCTATTAATACAAAATAAACTATTTTAGCACCTTAATCTTTCTTTAATAGTCCATACTAAGTAAATTATCTTGAAGCAATGCTGGGCTATGATTGATGGCACTCTCTATAAGATCTCACCGTTGGCTCAGTACAAAAGAAATATTCTAATAATAATAAAAAGCTCACCCAGGATAATTCAAGCCAGCTTCTTGAAGAAATAGACAGATGAGGAAGAGTACTTATGTTTCTAAAGCTAGTTCAGCCAGTGTTGTGTTCTCCATGAAACAAGACAGATGCATTCCTCACAGTGCTAACAGCTCACCCAGTATATGCATCACCAGAGTTATCACTAAGTACAGCATCACTGTTCATGAAGTACAAGCACTTCTATGCAAACAGTCCTTATCAGAGTTGTATTTGCACATCTATACAAGGTGATTGTTCTAAAGGCATAGACACTTACTGGAACAGCCCATGCCCTAAAATGCTTGAATTATTGGTCAATTACGGATTACTAACAACTATGAATCGTTAAAACCTTATAATAAATCACACAGACAAATACAGCACGCCTAATATTCTTTTTCTCACCTCTTCTTTCTGAGTTCACTATCAGAAGTATAGCACAAGCTTGTTTCTGGTAAGGCTACCTTCTAAAAACCAATAGATCTGGCATCTTTCGAAGTGAAAAGAGCACCTCCTCATATGTTGTTATCTCAGCTGCCAAAACAAAGACTGCTAGTGAGTTTATCCTATCACATACCTGAATAAGTTCATTAACACAAACTGGCAAGTATGCTAACCTTTTTGTTCCTTTTAAAGCATTTTATTCCAACAATTTTGATGAACAAAGAATCTTTGAAAAACGTGGTGATGTTACCTAGCAATACGCATCAGTGTGCCCTAACTCAGCAAAGACAAGTGAATAATACAAAGAAATGAACTGTATTGATTAGGTAAGGTAGGTCACACAGCACCTGAGAAACTATAGCTTTACTGAGCTTTATACATCAACATTAATCTGCTTCTGATCTCACAAGACTTCCTACATTTCATTATATTTTATTTAGCAAACAGACCCTTTATTCCTTCCACAGAAGGAAAATGCTTGGATCTGGCTCAAAGTCTCTCCATTTCTTAAAGAAATGGAAAATACAGAGTTAAAAAAATATTCAATATCCTAAATAGTTTGCTGGATCTAGGCCCTTTTCTCCATGACATAGGGTATTACCTCTCCATGTATTAGAGGAGAGTTTTTTTTGCGTGCTGCTTTACTTCACTGAAAAAGCTAACTTCCAAACACTGAAAAAGCCATCAGATCTGGAGAAGACCTAGATGGTCCTTCAAGTTTTATTCAAAGCATCATCTGTATATAAGAAAAGGGAAAGTGTAGGATATCAAGGGCAAAAGCTAAGGTTCCAGATGAAATACCTGGTTTTCTAATTTCTAGTTATAAAGCCTGGTTGATTGGGAGTGAGTTGGTGAATGCCTGAAATGCCTGAAATAAAAACTGATATGAACTCAGAAGGATTTGTCGTTCTCATTCCACCTCAACCCATATTAAGTCTCAGTATGTGAAGACCAGCATTATCCAAATCTAGAGAAAGTCAAAACTCTCTTGTTTCTCCAGGCACATTTCTCTTTGAAATACATCACAGTATTTTCATTTGCAATTTACTGTTTATTTCGTTTTTTTCAGAGCATAACCCAGGCTCAGACTGCACCATATACTTTAAAGAACATATCAGTCTCTTCAGAACAAGAAACTCTTTACTGTCCATTACCTCTGAGTTTTCAAATATGTGCCAATGTAGATTGCAGTTCAGAGAGAGTCTTTATTGTTGCATGCATTGTTAAGGAGGTTTCTATGGTTTACAGCAGAAGAGCAGCATCCGTATGTCTTTGTCACAGAAACTGCTCTAATTGCACAGCCCTCCTAGAAGTTTCAAGGACTTTGTTCTTACAAAAGTTAACATAACATAAAAGCTCCTGGACTTCAAAGCATTTTAAAACTCAGAGTAAACCTGTATGTGGCAGTCTCAATAAAAGTTTAGGCAAGTGTGACTTGCTCTGCTTGTTCTGCTAGTGCACGTGCAAGAACCAGACGTACTGGTGTTAGAGCTGTTAATACCGTGAGTGCCAGTGCCAAGAAAAGACAACTCCAAGGGTGCTGGGAATACAAAAATACAAGAAAACTTGAAATCAAACCTTCACCAAAACAAGCAAAATTATAACAGAAGCCTTCCCCATCACTGAGACATCCTCACTGCTGACAAAGTCCTCCTTGCCCAGTCTTTGAAGGGTTTTGAGGAAGTACTGGGTAGTGTAATTTTCCTGCTCTATGCTAGTCATGATCATCACCACTGTATCCAAGTTGATCTGTATGGGCTGGTTAAGTAGATACAGCTTCAGGTAAGTGGTCCTTTTGAAAGGTAAGGATTTGTATGTTGGAGCAACCTGCAAGAAGGAGCAGTCCAGCCTGCTAAGAGCAGGATGAGTGGAAAGCCTTAAAACAAGGGATGTGGCTGGGCAGGCAGGAGGGGGCTTGGCAAGGAGATCTCTATGAAAATAAATGAAGCATGCTTCTCTCTTGATAGTACAGACAGTAACACTGGGTGGCTACAACCACCTTGGGTTTTATGCTATTCTCAGGGAGTTCAGCAAAAACATAAGTGCTTGCATTGTCACTCAGACACTACTACCCCAAAGTATCTGCATTCCCATGCACACACAGGGACATCCGTGTCTCAATGTCTGTGCAGGTAGATAGCAATTATATATTTAGAAAGAAACACAGATTAGAATTATTATAACATTAACAGCTATAAAATATCGTAGACTTATCAGGAAATTGCTGTCCTGTCTTTGTATAAATGCACACATAACCAAGAGTTTGCCTATCAGTATATTAAAAATACAACAAACAAAAAAACCACCCAAAGAACAAAATAATAAAAGAAACAAAACAACAGAAAGAGGACCACAGATTGACAATGAGACAGTAAAATTTCCTTCGTATTATTTATCATCCTCTCATTCTGTAACTTACTACTGATGTCAAAACAGCTCTTCATTTTTGAGACTGTAACTTTAATGAGTTATAGAAACACATACAACTTTAAAAATGCAACAAAAGGTAAAAAAGCTGCCAAATACCAAAGCAAACTCGATGTTATTTTTAAATAATTTCTCCTGACTCTTCAACTCATGGAAACAAAACAAAACTAAAAACCTAAAAGTAGTGATATCTTTAAAGATGTCAACACCACTTTTATTCTAGTTGCACTGAAAGTCTGCTAAGATGAGTCAAACACACTTCAGTAATCCCCAGATGGATTCCTTTGGTTACATTTCAGTAAATCCCAAATGGCTTCCTTTAGTCACTTGGAAAAAATAAAAAAGAAGAAAAAAAAAGGGAATATTTCATCATAACACACTGCTTTTTCAGAAGAAGCAAAATCTTAAACTTAGGTTTGCTAGTTAGCCTGAAAATAGCAACAATTATACTGAAAAATTCTATTTACACAAAAGAAATAGGAGGTTTTATCAATCAAAACTAGTGGCTGCTGCTAAGATTTCTGAAGGCTACATAAGACGTTGGAAAGTCCCCAGAAAGCTGTTTCAATCAAACATGATCTGAAATAATTGGTATCTTCAGTGCCATATTCTGTGTCCAGAAGCCTGAAACTCAGATCCATCTCGTAAGACAGGTTCCAACACTGTGAGAAGGCTAAGGGCGACCTTACTGATGCCACTGACAACCTCACGAGGAGGTACAGAGAGAACAAGGCCAGGTTGCTCCCAGCAATGTCCAGCAGCACCATGGCAGCCCATGGATCAAAGTCACAACAAGGGAAATCCCACTTAGACATCATGAAAAATGCTTTGCCACAACGGTGGTAAGACAATGAGACAGGTTCCCCTGTAAGGTTGTGTACTCTTCATCCTTGGAGAAAGCCTTGAGCAACCTGCACAAAATCGCTCTGGGAGGGGTCTGGATCCAGCAGCCTCCAGTTGTCCCCTCCAACCTAAATAGTCTATGATTCTGTTCACAGCAGATCACAGAATAGAAAGAGAAATGAAGAGAAATAAACAACTTACCAGCCAGCTGGGCATTTCAAGGAAAACAAAAGGACCCTTACCTGAAAAAATAATAGAAAGCAATACCTTAATAATTCATCAAAATCACCAGGGTAATGAATCATAGGAACTCCTGGTACATAAATAACATACACATTATGCATTCATGACATACATAAATGTTTCTCCCAATATGCTCATACTCCATAAAAGATAAGATACAGCTATGTTGGAATCCATACCAGGGGTCTCTCCATGTCTGCACCTCCTGTGACCTATGTCCACAGCTCAGAGAAAGTAAGTTTGTCATCTGTAGAATCTGTGACATGAAGATTTTTATACTCACTTCTTTACTATTTCATTTTCGTCAGACATGTGCCAACATTTCTTGTAGACAATTTCACCTTCGGTCCCTGCTGAGGATCTGTCCACTAATGACCATAATGAAACATGTTTTGTGTGAGAGCCTGTTCATTTATTTTCATTCCCGTGAGTGCCTTCAGAGACCACTGTTGCAATCACGGCTACTTACTATTTAATTCCCAGCCAAATTTATGGCCAAATTGAAAAATGGATGCAGGCTGCCTGATGCAGGATGCTTTTGTCTGAAGTGTCCTCCTGGAATCATTATACTTGCATTAATCTTTAATCTGCAATTAAACAATCAGTTCTATGTAAAAGATAGCTGGAAACAGATCTCCTGAATGTGTACTAGACAATATATCTTAATGGGAGTATGCATGCCGTGGAGGAGCTGGGGGAAGAAAAGTCAGCAATTAGGATAACATCCATCATCGGGCCCCAGGTCAGAGAGAGGTTAGGGGAGAACCAAATTTCCCCAAGGTGCTGAGCATCCATCCACTACCTGCTCTGCTCTAGGGCTGTGCCTGTGGCAGTGGGGAACATGGAGAGAAAAGCCAGGTGGGGGTGGGAAAGGAGATACAATGGATTAAGGCATGGCTTCCCTGATAAATCTCTCTTGGCAGAAAATTCAACCTGCTTTGAATCTGTTTCTTTCCAATTAGGAAGCCCGGCTTCCAGCTTCAGCAGATGCTTAATTGGAGACTGAGGCTGCCAGGCAGGCACCAACACCAGGATCATTAACAGGTAGTTTGAAGCCATTAAGGTGCTCCTGCTTGTCAATTCCTCTCTCATATACTACTGACATAAACAAATGCATCTTCTTCCTCATGGCAGCCAGCTCACCTGTGGGGAGAGGTGCATGTGTGTGTGCTGTAAACTCTTCTTTGGTTCCTGGGACCAAATTAGCACCCAAGGTGTGTGATTCAGTGGGGAATAAAAAGGGCCTTCCTGTGTAATATTAGAGGAGTACCAAATGGCTTCACCAATAGGGAAGCAGAAGGGCATCTGTTTCACATTTGCCTGAAATGACGTAATTACATCTTGGTAAGGAATCAGTCTGCTCACCTGTCTTTTTATCACATGCTTTTGCCTGATCCGAATAAGGAACCATCTCTTAGGCCTCAGCAGACAGAATTTCTGATGCTAACATAGGCACTACCTTAAGAAACTACACCTGTGAAAAGCTTTCTGTAGGAACAGATGACTGAACCAATACACTTCTTTTTTTTTTTTTAAATTATAAATGTGGGGAAACAAAGCTACACTGATACTCATGAACCTTCAATTTTCACATGATATTCCTCCCTTGCAAAAATTAGTCCTAATAATTCATTCACTGGTTTAGAAAATTAAAAAAAAAAAATAAAAATCAGTGAATCCATATCAAGCAGATCCATTTTGTTTCTTCTTACAGGGGTACTCTGACAAAAAGTCACAACTGTGTCGTTTAATGATGTAAAGAATTCACTACCACATACCATTTGGAGCATACAAATCAGCCCATCTCAACAAACACACACTAATTAAGGGCAAGTAAGTAAAAGGTGTTTATTGATTGCAAGGTCTGAAGCACCAGAAAACTGATTAAATATATGTTGTTAAGGAGTTAATAAATTATTTCACTCTGCTATGCCATGCTCTATATACACCCAGGGCTATAGCAGCTAAATGACAATTCAGTTCTATAGTCTTCCATTATTTCCAGTGGGCTAATAAGACAAGCAGTTAGACTGTTATCTTCCCTTCAAACAAACATCATTAATGTATTCACTTGTGCAAAGGAATAAATGATACCCAGTAGGTGGGGATAAAACTACCATATGTAAAATATTTTGAAAAAACAGGAGATCTATTTGTTTAAAACAGATGTAAGAGAAATCCCAATCAGCTGCTACATAAAAAATTAGTAATTTACAGCTGTACAGGGATCACAGAAACTTCATAGCTGCGATCTACTGGCAGGGAGAAGAGTCCTCCTTAAACATGCAACTTTATTAATGGATTCTGTCCCTAAAACACATAGACTACTGACAGGCTGTGCTAACTGTATTGTGTCCAGTTTGGGGCTCCCCAGTTTGAGACAGACAGGGGTCTGCTAGAGAGAGTCCAACAGAGCACCACAAGGATGATGAGGGGACTTGAGCATCTGCTCTGTGAAGAGAGACTGAGAGACCTGGGGCTGTTAAGTCTTGAGAAAAGAGGACTGAGGGGGGATCTGATTAACGTCTATAAATATCTGAGGAATGGGTGTCAAATGGGTGAGGATGTCTTTTCAGTAGTAAGACAAGTAACAATAGAGAGAATCTTGAACATAAGAGCTCTCCCCTCAACATGAGGAGAAACTTCTTCATAGTGAGGGTGAAGGGGTATTGGAACAGGCTGCCCAGAGAGGCTGTGGTCTCCTTCTCTGGAGACTTTCAAAACCCACCTGGACTCATGTGCACTCCTGTGCGGACTACCCTAGGTGATACTGCTTTGGCAGGGGAGTTGGACTCAACGATGTCTTGAGGTCCCTTCCAGTCTCTAACATTCCATGATTTTGTGATTCTGTGACTGCAAAATGATTAACTGCTCTCTTACTCCTCTTTTCTGACAAACCAAACTCTTACTAAACAACACGCTGCTCATGGATGAGTAGGGTAATCCTGACATAGAAAACCTATGGCCAAATGCTCTTAGCCGAGTTGCAGACAGAAAGCATATGGAGTTGTCTTTTGTAAGGTCACAATGTGTTTGCTCCCTGACTCGGATAATGGGCAGGTGCTCTCAGGCAAGCAGGGTAGCTATACCATGCTAGAGAAGATCACATAGCTTCTTATGAGCCATGGAATGGGACTGTTTGGGATTTGGTCACCCCTCTGCTTATCAATAGCTCTACACCATGAGCAGACAAAAACCAGAATCATCAAGCTCTGCCCTATCAGAAGAATCTGCTGCTCAGGTTGAATAAGTATAATATAAATGAAGCCACATATTTACTACTTTCCAATGCCCTTTCTATCTCCAAGTGATATAACACTGCACTTTTCATTGTCATGCTTCTACGTTGCTTTATGGAATGCCAAAATGAAAATGCAGCTTTCACTAAAATTTAGGAAATTGTCTATTTCTTCCTTTGCTACTTTAATATGTGTAATTGCAGAAATAGATAAGAGAATGGAGGGATGTTTTGCAAGTTCCCCATGAACTAAAAATCATCATCTCTTTTTCCTCTCCTTCCTCACACATACACAAGTACAGCACACACACACATAACGTAAAACCACTGAAAAACAGGTGTAGACAGATTTTGGTTGATCCCTGTCTCAAGGATTTACCTGAGAGGAGTTTGTTTAATCTGTTCTCAAAACCTGCTACTAAAAATCACCTACTAGCTACTCCAAGCCATCCCTTCATACTATTGTAAGGCTTTTCTTGGACACAAATCAAAATCTACACTGCTGCAGTTTAAGCATATTATTTATTGTATTACTCTTCACAGGATTGGAGAAGAGATCCTCCTACATGTACCTTTAAAAAACAGACCTTTCCACTTCTTAAGGATAACAAATCTCTTGAGCTCTACTTTCATGTCAGTCCTTAGGTGTGACTTCAATTCTACAGATGAAGTCTTTTTTATTTGCATATTTATTCTCTCTTTCTCCCACCCATTTTTCCCTTCACATAAATTACAAAGCTTGACTCACCAAGCCATGCTACACATCCTTAGTAATAACACTCCAAGAGTACTTCACTATTTTGACAATACCAAATTTAAAGCAGAGCATGTGCTGCTTTGCATCTGTCAGCCACACAGCACTCTCCTTCGAAGCCTATCAGTAAGCACAAAGTGACGGGTGGTCATCTGAACAACACTCTCTGCTTCCATATTTAGCTCAGCAGTCTACACAATTTTAACCAGGGAGCTGCAAGGATAAGGAGAAAAAAAGATTTTTCCCAATCAGGTTAAAATGTTTCAAGTGGCCCATTTTCACCTTCTGTACACTTTTGAAAGATGAATTGGAGTCAATATGAGAGATTAAGCTCTGTTGGTGGTGCAGTGTATTCATAATATATTAACAAGCAAGAATGCCTCAATTTTAGTTTTACATTGGCAATAGACTAAACTACAAAAGGAACCTCACAGAGAGGTGAGGATGAAAACTGAAGGTAGTGATAATGGATTACCCTCTAGTATCTTGGAAAACTGTAAGAATGACGTTTTATTTGCAAAAATACTGTAAACCACTTACGGCTCAATAAATCTCCAAAATGAAAAAGTGTCTCTATGCATTTGGCATTTTAAGGTTCAGGACAGCCCCAGTAAAATCTTGTGAATAAGTTACGGCAAAGGAAGGAAAGATGTGACAAGCCATTGAGATATCTCACAGCTTTGTTGCTTCACAGTTTGGAGACAGTAGGGGTCCCTGTCAGGAATCACAGTCTCACTGCACCAAGCCAGTATATAACTGGGATTTCCTCCCCAGTCATCTAACCAGCAGGTTCAGATGCCGTTTATCTGAAGCCTCTTCAGATAAATGAGTTGATCCTATGTAGCAAGTAATGCTTTAAATAAATACTCTTTTCTCTTCAAAGGCAAACTTCCTAGCTCTGAGCGTACTTTCAGAAATCATGCATAATTGTATTTATTTAACTGGAAATAAATCTAAAGACACAGCAGGTTTTTAAAGGTAGCAAGTATAGAACACGTCACAGTTCGCATGAATAAAGGCAGCTAGAAGTAAGGCTCCTCAGACTCTGGCCAATAACCCTCTGACACTGCAATGGATTGGAAAGTTGGTATCTCAGTAGGGAAAATGTTTTGTCAATTAAGAAGTTCTGTTTATTACCTCTGGAAACAGAAACTGGTCAGGTTGTAAACAGAAAAATTTCTGACAATTGAACATTTTGCTGAACTATGTCAAAGTCAAAAGGTTTTTTAAAGGTTTGGGATAGCTCAGATTCTTCTGATTGCTTATTATTTACTACTTGTGCTCCTAGTCAGGCATGTGAAACTCACTGGAAACAGCATACAGAAGATGCAAAAATCTGAAGGCATAAAAGTGTTACAAAACAGTGGCATATTCTGCTTTTTTACAGAGATTTCTAATTTCTTTTACAAGACAATGACATTCTCTAGCTGTTACCTCTTCTAAGTATTTCTGTAGGCTGACCAAATGCTTACCAAACTTCAAAAGAGATTTAGTTTGGATTTTTATTAACTGAACATTATATGTACTGAACATGCAGAACATAATCTACATGCTCATAGCAAAAAAAAAAAAAAAAAAAAAAAACCCACCAAAAACCAACCCAACAAACCAAACTCTGCAAAACTCCAAATCCCATCACTCTTCCATATCTTTATCTCACAACTGCAAAAGAAGTTTGCAGATGACACCAAGCTGTGTGGCACAGTCGACTTGCTAGAGGGCAGGGATGCCATCCAAGCGACCTGGACAGGCTGGAGAAGTGGGCCCAGGCCAACCTCATGAAATTCAACAAGGCCAAGTGTAAGGTCCTGCACCTGGGTAGGCACAATCCCAAGCACAAATACAGGCTGGGTGGTGAATGGCTGGAGAGCAGCCCTGAGGAAAAGGACCTTGGAGTCTGGGTTGATGAAAAGCTCAACATGAGCCTGCAGTGTGCACATGCAGCCCAGACAGCCAACCGAGTCCTAGGCTGCATCAAGAGCAGCGTGGCCAGCAGGGCAAGGGAGGGGATTCTGCCCCTTTACTCTGCTCTCGTCAGACCCCACCTGGAGTTCTGTGTGCAGTTCTGGAGCCCTCAGCAGAGGAAGGACATGGAAGTGTTGGAGCGGGTCCAGAGGAGGGCCACAAAGATGATCAGAGGGCTGGAGCAGCTCTCCTATGAGGACAGGCTGAGAGAGTTGGGGCTCTTCAGCCTGGAGAAGAGAAGGCTTCGAGGGGACCTGATAGTAGCCTTCCAGTATCTGAAGGGGGCCTAAAGGAAGGCTGGGGAGGGATTATTTACAAGGTCCTGCAATGACAGGACAAGGGGCAATGGGCTTAAACTGGCAGAGGAGAGATTTAGACTGGATGTTAGGAGGAAGTTCTTTCCAGTGAGGGTGGTGAGGCACTGGAACAGGTTGCCCAGGGAGGTTGTGGTTGCTCCCTCCCTGGAGGGAGTAACCTGTACTAGTGGGAGGTGTCCCTGCCTATGGCAGGGGGCTGGAAATAGATGATTCTTGAGGTCCCTTCCAACCTTACCATTCTATGATTCTAAGTGGAGAAAAACACAAGTTTTGATAGCAGCAATAACAAACCTGAATCAGAAAATCATCATGTAGATTAAGTCAGTGAAATATTGGTCATTGCTGTAGGATGCCCACAGTTTTATGGGGTCCTTGCTAACACTAGCCTTGGCTGTGCAAACATAGTGCCATCTTACATGCTGTGGGGAATCAACTCTGCTAGTTTTAAGGAATGATGAAACCTCAAATCTTCTTAGGTTTAAGACCTCCTTTTAAGCAGAGTTCTCTTGTCTCTCAATTTATCTTTGGAATATTGTTGTGATATTAATATTTGGTTATGAATTATGACAAATACTCTCCAAAGTATTCCAGTACTTCCTTAGTATCCCAATCATGTGTCACCATAGTACTCCCACACAGAGCAAGAGATGAAAGCCCTCTTACATGAGTTACACAGGTGCTCTGCCACCTTCCCACCTTCTGACACTTAGCACATACGTTTTTTTATACTGCCATTAGCTATTATTGGCTAGTGGAAATACAGGGCACATAAACACATATGAACATAAAAAGCACATAAAAAGCACAATAGGCATGAATTCAAGCCCCTTAATGTCCAAAATAAAAATGATGAGGGAAATAAACACTAGGCAACAAAGGTCATTTATTAAATCAAGACTTTTCTTGGCTTCTGTGTCTCAGGATCAAGGCCACGCACTGTAAATGTAAGCTAAATCTGCAACTAACGTTCAGATAAACTGCACGTGTCCCGTGTGTCTTGTGGTTTTTCACTGCAAATACAGATGATACAGATCAGGGATCTCGTGGTAGATCACATCTTGAGTTGGCATTGACGCCTGCATTTGTCTCTGGATCATGGATTTTTATTTTTGTTGCTTGTGCTAGCCTGAAGACTGAAATACGCTTCACCTGTACAATCTCGCTCTGCCATTAAAAGTAACATTATTACTTTTTTTAATCCTAGGGAATGAGGCATGAAAATACACTCATTTATATTGAACTGGAAAATATCATGAATGAAAGTGAAAACAAAACAAAAAACAGACACAGGGAGATCTTTGATAGGTGCTAACACTATACTGCCACTTGAAGAACGTCAGTTGGATTGCTCTGCTGATGGGTAGACACTGCACCTAAAAGCATTACTTATGCATAGAACCTATCATTGATTACCACACATTGGCATCTGAAAAAAAGCTAGTCACAAAATGCAAATAAGAAGGTATGCTATACACTACGATGCCAACTCTGTCTTGCATTTTTCTTTTATGTTGGCTTGCAATTTTCTTTCACATGTATTTATCCTCCAAAACTCAAGACTAGTTTAGTAATCCTGCCACAACTTTCCTAAACCAAACGGAAGTGAGGGATGCTCACTATTCTCTAGGCTTCCTTCTGCAAAATATGAAACTTCCTAACAACCTCTTCTCCCATACTGTCACCCTTGGATGTCATTGAAACCACACTAATAATATTTATAGCTGCATATGACACTCAACCACAAGGAGCAGCGCTATTTGGCACTGTAATGCAAATGACTGCATTCATCAAATGAGCTTTGTTAGTTATTCATTGTGTTCCTTATCATTCCTTTCCCAAACCCCACTGCATCCACAGTGTGCACAGAGGTGTGTCCACGGCAGCATCCCTGCTGCAAAACCTACCCTTATCAGGCAGAGCAGGGTGCCACGGGAGTGACCTGCCAAATCACTGCAACTCCTCTCCTCCCCCCTCACCCTTTTGTGCCCAGTGTCGCTCTTTGTCCTCATCCATGTGATCTGTCTTCCCCTGCTCTGCTCACCATACCCAACAGTCTCCCACAGCTGGAAGAATGATTTACAATGAAAGGGACTCTTGAGAGATCTGTAATTCCCTTCTTTTACCCTGTCCCCTTATTTTCCTCAGAAATTGACTGTTCCAACCAGCGTTCTGCAGGGTCAGGCTTTTAAAAACAACTACTGCAACAAAACAGCCCAAGCCATCGTGCGAATCTCAGCAGCCCAGCAGGCCTGCACAGACAGAAAACGGTATTGACAAGTTTGGAAAGGGACAGACGCTGACTCTGATACAGGCAGGCATTCAGGGTTTTTTTTTTCATTAAATCTTTCACTGCTTAACACAGTTCAACATATCATTCTGTACCTCCAGAGAAAAGCTTTTGGGGGCTGGAGCCAGAGATTAATCCCTCTGTAATTCTACTGCTGCTGGCGGTACTAACTGCCAAGGGATTTTGGGGAGAGATAATGGCACTGTTAGCTTGTAAGCTAGGTGTAAAAATGGTCTTAATAAAACTGGGATGGTTGAGGGCACATCAATAACTGCCACACACAGATTTTATTGGATGTAATAGATGCAATGCATTTGATGTGATACAGGAGGCTCATCCTTGTATGGTTAATTAAGAGAGGTTGGGAAACTACTCAAAAAATTGTCTACCAGAATGGCAAAATATACAGGACAATCCAGTTAGTTCAACCTCTGAAATAAATGTGAAGATGTAAAAAGAGCTTTAGTAGAAGGACTGGTGTGGATCTTTCTTCACTGTAAAATGCAATTAAACAGTGTATAAAAACTGTGTTTAATTAAACCAGTTTGGAATGATTCTGTCAGATATTCCATAATTAATGTTTGTATAAGAACAGATTTTCTGTTTTGCAAGAATCAGCAGATAATCAGCAGTTGATTGTTAGCCTGCAAATATGCTGATCTAAGCATAATTATTTTTACACATGAACCTACCCTACCATGACAACATAAGCAACAGATATTTTCTGTATCTGCAGAACTGCTGTAACATCATGAGGCACAATACCCAAACAACTCCAATCATATTTTTTTTCTGTTTATCTTCAGCAGGGGCTGTGGGAGTTCCAATTTCATGTTCTTGGCATTCCGTGTGACCTTGAGCAGAACCTTTCTGTATACTTTTTTATTTCCTTGTCTCAGATCAGTGATTAGAGTGATAGGTGCTTTGATGCTATGATTAGAGTAACAGACCTAGGTAATACTTTTAGAATTTGTGCAATGTACCTATAGATACTTTATGAACTAAAGACAAGGTTCCAGTAAGTTTTTCTTTTTTTTTCTGAAAAAAAGGAGAGTATGTAAAAATTTGTAGAAATCAAAGGCTAAAGAGGAACAGAATACTAGGCATTAATCAATATGACAAAGAAAATAACAGATATTTAACACCACGATGGAGACAGTTTTCACTAGAACCTCTCATGCTTCTGGTCATCTGCTCTTTCCCATTTTCATGAGCTTTATCACTCTCCTGAATCTTACTTGTTTTGCATTAATAGAGCAAGAGTGCTTATCAATAAGTAATTACAATTAGCATATTAACTGTTTATACTGGCTTCTGTTAAACTCACCTACATTTCAAGTGAAGATTTTTGAAATAGAGCAAGTCAAAAGCAATGAACAATATTGTGGTGTTTGTAATGTACCATTGGAAAGAGGCCTTGCAATGGTAACAGTCAAATTTCTCCTTTCACAGGAGAATTGTCAAGCTATTCCATTACTTATTTCCTTAAACATCACTGCTGATCTTATCCCACAAGAGTACTTGACCTGATGAACAAGCTATGACCTGCATGACCAAGATGGTGAAGAGTTCTGCTACATAAAAAAAAAACCAATGGATGAGATCCACCCAAGCCCTAGGTGCTGGCCAAAGTGCTCATCAAGTCACTTTCCATCAAATAAAAGGCAACAACTTCTTCTGTGAAAACATTATAAAGCACTGAAAAAGGCTGCCCAGGAAAGTGGTTGAGACATCATTCCTGAAGGTATTTAAAAGATATGTAGATGTGGCAGTTAGGGACATGGTTTACTGGTGGATTTGGAAGTGTTAAGCTTATGGTTGGAATCATAGAATCATAGAATGGTAAGGTTGGAAGGGACCTCAAGGATCACCTAGTTCCAACCCCCTGCCATAGGCAGGGACACCTCCCAATAGTACAGCTCACTCAAGGCCTCATCCAATCTGGCCTTGAACACATCCAGGGAGGGAGCAGCCACAACCTCCCTGGGCAACCTGTTCCAGTGCCTCACCACCCTCACTGGAAAGAACTTCCTCCTAACATCCAGTCTAAATCTCCCCTCTGCCAGTTTAAGCCCATTGCCCCTTGTCCTGTCATTGCAGGACCTTGTAAATAATCCTTCCCCAGCCTTCCTGTAGGCCCCCTTCAGATACTGAAACTGGACTTGCTGACCTTAAAGGTTGTTTCTAATCTAAACAATTCTATGATTCTATGAGTAATCAATAGTAAGGAATAGTAAGGAATGAGGAACTCCTGCTCCTAAACTTTCATTATATCTATTATCATTGTCAAGTTTGTTTCCATTTATGATCTTATCTTGATTAGAAGAGCTGTTCTAATGTGACAGAGAATCCAGACACAATAATAACAAAAAAAAAGGATATGCCTTAGGTTGTATCTATGTTAGCTCTGACATGTTTTTATAGTAACTGTCATTTACAAAGCTTCTTTCCTCTCTCTCTCATTTTTTTCCAACCATATAAAATTCAGACCAAACTGGATGGGGTTTTAAGAAACCTGATACAGTGGGAGGTGTCCCATCCCACAGCAGGGAAATTGGAACTAGATGATCTTTTAGATCTCTTCCAACCCAGATCACTCTATGATTTTGTGATTCACTGCTGAGTGTAAGCCCATCCAAAGCTTAGAGAATCTTCCACAGTCTTCATCAAGGACTGACAGAGCATTATCAGAAAAAAAGCGCAAGATGTCTGCTGCTACCTTTATCTGCCAGGAGCTGGAGATGTAACGTGCTTCATCTCTACTGCTGGTTGTGGTATGACAGGACTGGCAGAGCATTTGGGGAAAGGTTGTTCAGGTGTAACACAAATATACCACTTTCCACCTAAAATTTGTTGGTTCCATCTACCAAGGTTTAAGAGTGAAGGGTCTATATAACGCTAAGAAAATTTCTGAAACTGCTTGAAATTCAGTTGTAACAAGTATCTGACTCTTGATAGGGCCCTCAAAAATCCTGGACAAAATCCTGGAAGCTGGAAAAGCAACAATACAGAGGGATATATAACCACATTAAACTTACTCTGTCCAAGACCAGCAATGTAGTTTATATCCATATAAAAATAGCCAAGTAAACCAAAATACTCATCAACCTATGAACACTTATCCTGTCTGTGGCTTGTTCAGTGGCTTACCTAATGGTATGTTCTACTGCTGATGAAGCACCTAGGAAAAAGCACATGTTGTTTATATCCCTGGTATACTGAATTAGTGGATGACACAGAAAACATAACCTAGCTGCATATTTTTTACCCTTAGAAGCATAAGTGAATGTATCACAGTGGAGAAAAATCTAAAGGCGTACTTAAAAAAGTGGGAAGTATAAAGCTTAAGCATTAAATATTCTATTAGCAGAGGGGAAAAAAAAATCTTTCAATCAGCCACATACCCCATAGCAGAGAAGATTAAGTTTTAGTAGAAAATTATCAAATCAGCAGAAAATAAAATTGATCGTTCCCGTGCTTACTGCAAAAGCAATATGTTACTGAGAAGACTGAATCCCTCAAACACAACATAAAAGCTTGCCATAATGACAGATAGTTCTATTACAAAAGGTACTGAGTGCATAATTAACCACTGCTAATACCTATCTGAATATTTGAAAAGAAGAAAAATTTATTCAAATGGAATATAAACTATTCATCAAAGCTGCAAAAAATATATATAAATTAAATTCCTGCAGTGCAAACATGCACCAGTCAGGCTATGTTTATGATCCCCTGGCAGAAGATATATAAATAGGAAAAATTTACCACTTGTTCACTAGGGGCTAATGAAGCAGAACTAAGATCACATGCATGCCATCACTCAAGTGTAGGACATTTGCAACTTCTCAGTTTTATAGGGAACTGCCTGATCAAGTCACATACTCTATAACAAAGGTGGTTTGGGGTTTTTTTTGTTTGGTTGGTTTTTGTTTTGTTTTTTTGGGGGGTTTTTTTTCTTTTTTTTTTTTTTTCAGTCTAAACAGTAAACTAATTGCCTTGGAAGTTTCATTTTTCTTAAGCTAATGTTAATTTAATGAACATTGTCTCCACATTCCTGAATAGAGGTGATGGAGGACTTTTGCTTTCTCACTTCTCCAGTATCAATCATAAAACATATAGCAAGGTATAAAGGGTAATATTTAATTATGTTTTACACACTGTAAAATGACTTATATTCCTAGATAAATAGCTATATCTCTAAACTTTGGGATTTTTTTATAGCAGTTCACAAAACCAAAGAAAATCCAACTCTGTTATCTCCATACTATACAAACTACTGCAACTACTGAGCTGCAAATGGGGAAACAGCCAAGTATCTATAATTTAAGAAAACACTTCTTTAAGCTAAAACATTTGTAAAGGATAACCAGAAGTTTACACTTGGTAGACAGGTGCAAGTAAGGTCTACATTCTCAAACAGCGGCAAGTTTCCAATCTCTGAATGTTCATTTAGAGTAACACAAGCTGCGTTACTTTGTCAGCCAATAAAGGCATATGGACAATATTCCTGAGTATACTCTCAGCTCTGAAAGCTGTAACATTTGCCACTTGCAAGTGTAAACATATTTATGACTTTTTAGCATCATCTTATTCTGATGGCTTTATTTATCTGCGTTATGTATTTTCTAGAAGCTGCTTGTGAAGGAACTATAAATTAATGCTCTTCTCATACATCTTAACTATTTCCTAAGAATTTACTTTCACAGAGGTCCTACCAAAAATGCCGTTCTGTAATTTTAGTCAGTGGATTATCCCTAATATATTTACCCAGCCTATAATATATTTAACAAAGATCTCAGTGTTTCAGGTGTTTTATGAATGCTAAACAGATTAAAAACTACAGGCCTGTTTCTAAGCATGTGAAACAAATAGTACCTTGTCCTTCCAGCAGCACACTAGGAAAATACTCTCTGATGATGAATTCTACCTCTGTTCTCCAAATGGGCCCAATGTAAAGCAAATCAATAGGAAGAATGACTTATTCCTCCTTTAAATACAAATCTCCACCACACTTACAGAAATGTCCTTGCTGAAAGGTTTAATTCTATATATTGCTTCCTGTAAGTACACTTCTACCAATGCCTGAAACCACAAAGGGAAAATATCTCACAGCATATGAAACTTTGGCTATGTATTTTTAGCTTAACTCTGCCTACAGGTTACCTACCAGAAAAGGGATGACCAATACAGGCCTATGCTACCAATGCAACCATGTTTATGGGTTATCACAGAATCACAGAAGGTTTAGTGGCTGGAAATGACCTCGAAAGATCATCCAATCCAAACCCTCTGCCAGAGCACCATCACCTATACCAGATCATACAGGAATGCACCTAGGTGGGTCTTGAACATCTCCAGAGAGGGAGACTTCACAACCCCTCTAGGTAGCCTGCTCCAGTGTTCTGTAACCCTCGCAATGAAAAAATTCTTCCTCAGATTCCCATCCCGTTTTATTCTCAGATCTGGTAAGAAAAACTCTGAGAATGTCCTGTCATTACTGGAACCAGTGGCACATCCTGCTCTGCAGAGGCCAGGGAGATCCTTTCTTCCTCCTCTATGGGTTGAACAAAAACTGTGTACAGGGAGGCAAGGTCAGCTTCCCTGGTCCAACACTGGTTCGTTTGTTTTAAAGGAAGGTAAAAGACATTGAGGTCCACTAGAAAATAAACAATGCCTACCACTGGAACAATATTCACAGTATTCTAACTGTGGACAGTGAAGTTTCATTCCACATTGCTGGACACGCTAGTAATGCCAGTGCAATTTCTATTATTCCTACACAAGTGCTGTGGAATGGAAAGAAAACTAGCCAGTCCAAACTCAATACTTACTACATCAGAGAAATTCACACCACAGACACAAAATCTTTTACTAGAGGAAGAAAAATAGGATACATAGATCTTTTGTTTCAAATGGCTTAAGGAGTCATCTCACAATTCTTTGTACAATTGGTGCATTTCATTGTGGATGAATTTGCAAATAAGTCACAGAATCATAGAATGATAGGAGTTGGGTGGGAGAATGGCTGAATTGAATGGCTGAAATAATTCCCACCTTTTAATTGTTGATGAAGTACATGCAGCAACATCTATAATAATTAAAAATTTTGCTTCACCAACGAACAAAGATTGAGGTGGTGGTCAGAAAATCCAGTTAGAAGAGACAGGAGCAAATGTTTATCCATTAATTTACAGTGTTCTTATAAAATCCAATTTTCTCATCCCTCTTCTTGCATTTAAATCTCCTTCAGTACAACAAAAAGCTAAGCCATTATCAGTGTCTTGCAAATGGAAAACATGGGAACAACAGCCTTTCTGAAAGTCTGTAGCTCAAGGCTTAGAGTAGATTCTTCTGAGGTACAGAGAGGTGGAAAGTTGAGACCTATCATTTCTCAAGTCAAACTATTAACAGCACTGTTATTTTAACGATGACCTTTCTGCATAGCATGAAGCAGTGTTTTCATTTGGCAACAGAATTTACTTGTCAAGACCCATTCCCAGCAGCAGCTGAAGCCATTGCAAGTCAGATGGGTAAGCTTAGCTTCCTATCCCACTCCCCACTTTTTTTCATATCCCACTGAAGATAACGTGCTTTGGAAAAAAATCAGTATTACGTGGGTGCAAATTTCAAAGCATTGGCTATCTGTTGCATACTTTTGCTCTAAATAAAATGCAGGGCACATTCTGTCATCAGTCCCTTTTCTTCAAGTCATTTTAACACAGAGTAAAAGAGTAGCAATACAACCCCACACAGTTTATGCCCCTGTTTATCTTGGGGCTACTTGTTCAGCTGCCTGTGATATCAAGGGTAACAATGTGCTTGAATAGTCCTGACCTGTTCTGTGTAGCGGGACTTGACTAAGGGTTGATTTAATTTTTGCCTAACTTCCACTTATTTCAGGAGTTAATTATCTCTAAGAATGTTCTTTTAAAATAATTAATCCACTCTCAGCTGGAGGTCGAATAAGCAACCAATGAGAGCAGGAGAGCTCAAAGAGAAATTACTAAAATAAGGTTCTTAAGGTCTTATTTGCCTATTTTAATCAAGCTCCTTGCTCTTACAAATTACATATGTGAACAACTGACTTCAAAATATGGATAAGTAATAATCCAAGTGAATTCACCGCCAACATAAGAGTATTATCCACTTCATAATATGCCATCTCCAGCCTCAGAAAACTGTTGGACAAAGCAATAGGCCTTGAAGCCTATCAGCAATCTCTAATAATGATAGATAATGGTGTAGGAAAGAGTCTTTCAAGACTCGGCTCTCTGCAGCATTTGCTAGCCCCCAAGGTAAGCACACTTTGGGAACTCCAGAGTACCAGCTAAGCCTGAATTGCCAAGATGCAGCAGTGACTTCAAGACAAATTTAAGAAACTCAAATTCCTGCCACAGCAGTTTAGAGATCCAGAACACATTTCAATAATGCAAAGAAATAAATGTTAATTAATATGAGTACCACTAAGAAAGTGCACAGCTGCATTCAGAAGCATCCGAAGCCTCCACAAGAATAGCAGGGAGCATACAGTGGCCCATTACATTGCATTTTGGTGCACACAAGTACCCACAGTCAAAGCCCAGGTTTAAAAAAAGAAAAAAAAAGAAATGACAGTCTTATTGCTGTACACAGATGGGAATGAATGGCTGGCTGCTGTATTAAGAAGGCTGTCATCTAAGCTGTAAATATTCCAACATGCCCATCAGTCAGGAGCCTTCCCTTTTGATTTTCTTCTGTGTTTTGTCTTCGGTTGTCAGTAAATATGACATCTCTCCTTTCCACTGAGCTGGCTAATGGCCCTCGTCTAACTCTGAAACATTGGACTAGCACTTTGGGAAGCCATCTGTATCCATGAAATAAAGATAAAGCAAATACTACAAGGGCTTTTCTATTTCTAGTCTCCTATTAATTGCCCTGAAGATCTTAGCATAAAGTGAGGAAGCACTTATCACCAATTGGAACCTTGTGACATCTCACACGTGCTCTTGCAGCACACAGAAGCTGTGGCTGAGCAAAGCCACATGAGCCCTTCCTTAGAGGAAAGGGTTGGGCTTGTCAAACATGCCTTCATTCTCCCTGAGAGGGTATTCAGGCATACCAGCAATATGTCATGGCAAGATTACCAGAGGCAGCTGATACATATAAAATGTATGTTCACTTATTGTCACAGAATTAAAGAAGATTACATTGACATAAAGTTACTGCTGTCAATGTAATATTGAAATAACAAAACAAAGGCTTTACTGCTAATAAGGATTAATAAAAGTTAAATAATGTAGCTAAAACCAGAAATAACTGTTTGATTTGTTTACTCTAGATAGCAGCAGAGTCTCATTTGCTCTTTCAAAGGCATAATCAGTTGAAGGGCACATTTTTCTTTTCTTTGTTCTTTCCCATCAATTTTAATGGGTGCAGAACATCAGTCACATGAAATGTAATGGGACAAGAAGATGGATGAGTACATTTGAAGCTACTAGTCACAGGACAGAAAACATCCTGACAAAGTGACACTGGCAGTATAGGGTTCAACAATAGAGCCTGGACAATATTTAGTAAGTGAAACTACAGTGCTACATGATTTGGTATTCTTGCTGGGCAAAATCTTTCCCCTGTCACTATTCATTATGTTCCCACAGGTCAGTCTTTCAAAGACATTCTCTTACTGAACATGACCAAATGACATATTTAATTCAAGGAAATACGTAAATCTGGGGACAAAGAGGTCATCTGGAGATAAATGGGGACGACCTTTTGTATTACAAACTTAAAACTACTTCATCAAGAAGGTTTTACATAGCTTAGTATGATTCACACCTCAGATTTGAAATATATTATGCTCATAGGAGTGAGGAGACTTTATCTATATGCTGAACTTATTGACAGCAACAAGACTCCACTGCTGATGAAACAAGTTAACAAAAATGCTCTATTTTCACTAGCAACTGAAAAAAGGAGCACCAGTAAATATTAAGAAATTGTTCCATAAAAAAACCCTCTAATTTGCACAGTACAATAAATAGCATTAATTTAAAAGAAATATACATCATTAGTTATCTGAGAAGAGGTTCTGAGGAATAATACTAGTTAGTGGGGAAAAAACAGTCACCCCCACAAACCAAACCTTTCCTGGACTTGGAGGAATCATGAAACTCCAAAGCTGCTGGGAAATGCAATGATCCTCTTGTTCTATAACTTTACCAATAATTGCTAAGTGGATCGATCTAGCATTTTACAGCGCTTGTTGTGATCACCATCATCATTATTAGACAGTATTATTCCGGTTTCTTCATTAGCCATTTGCAGAGATCTCTACGGTTAATCTTTAAAGCCTTAAATAATGCAGAACCTCATGCCAGAAAGAGAAAACATAACTTCTTCATATACATCCATCAGAGAAAGTGTTAGAGCTAGACCTCCAAGTCCTAGTGCCATATTAAGTATGCTCTATGTATCACATATACAGTGGTGTGTGGCACACAGAAAGCAAAAATCCAGCTATGGCAAATTCTCTTTGAAAGAGCAATATCCCTCTCTAGCATCACAACATACACTAGTAACACCTTTTTGGAAGCTGTTTATACAAATGCTTTTTGCTGTGTATGCTTCTCTGTGTATCCTTTCTTTAGAGAGCAGGATATGAGACTGCTCTCTAACAAAATCTCTACAAGAAAAGTATGCTGATAAAGAAGATTATACACAGAGAGGAGTTTAGTCACATGTCTCAGAATGAGAAATCCAGAGAGGATGGAAATTCCATGTCAAGAGAAAGTACAATCAACTCTGAAAAGGGTAAAACATTTTAAGAGAACACTTGACTCACTTTCGGCTTCCAAATGTCATACTATATGAAGTAACCCACCATTTGTGGTGGAAGGTCCAAATTATACCTGGAACACATATCCCAAATATCCACCTGAATACCCATCTTGCCCCCCCTCCCCGCCCCCACCTCTGGTAAACGATGCTGGACCTGGTAAACAATGTTTACCTGCTGGTAAACAATGCATCTCCCTTTTTTAGTGAGATAACTTGGGATTGGTTCCAGGGATGTTTTTTGTCTGTTGCTATTGGTCAAAAACACTCGGTCAAAATGCTTAACAATCCCAGCCAACTCATTTGTTTGCTGCTACCGCTGTTATTTTGTCTGCTACCTGTCTGCGTTGCTTTGCATCATGCGCTTGGTTTTTCCCACAAACGGCAGACCTGGCCCCGCCTGTCTGTCGCACCAGGCTAAGGGACTGCAGGGCTTGCCCTGCGCTGGGGTACAGCTGCCCGCCGGAGCTCAGCCCAGCCCCAGTCCGTTTGTTGCTGGCCGAGCCTAAGAGACAGCCTAGCAATGACTTTACGACGCCAGGACTTGCCGGTCTGCCGCTCTAGCCCCAGAGCCGATCCCTTTGCCATGCACTGCAGCCGACCGGACTGCTCCAGCCCGGAAATCTGGATTCTGCTTTGCCCAGGGGCTGACCGCTCTGATAACCTCCTGAGAGCCACGGAAGGTTTGCCTCGTGTCCCTCGATCTCCTCAGACAACGTGTTCCATTGGAAATACGCAAGCAGCAAAACCATATCGCCATCACCGCCACGTGGAAGGCCACCATGTGGCAGGGACTGTATTGTATTTCTTCATTTAAGCTTCTACCGATACTTTCAGGTTATAAATACTGAGGCTCCAACCAGTGAGTAAATTAAATCAATTTTCTGAAGTTCGTGAAAGTTTATGTTTAATCTTAAGGCAGCAGTCTGTGCTGCAGGACTCTCTAGTTGTTTACATTTTCTAAACCTTTCTGAAAATCACTTAAAAATTTGATTAAATATAGATACACATTCTGCAAAGAGAGTTTTACCAACCACATATTAGAATCTGTCTGTTAATTGTAAATAAGTTTGGGGGAATTTTCTTTATTTAATAAAAATACTTAATAACTTTTTGTATCAGCCTCATTACAATTCACTTATAACCCAGATTGAAACCCCTCCCTAACACCATTAAAAAAACAACCTACCGATATAACCGAATGAGTTTCAAATGTGAATCGAACACAATATTTCATTATGATGTTACATAAATAATATTCAGATGTTTCTGGAAATGTCTTTCTAGAGTTTTTCATCTTTTTTGATGAAACATCTAATTTTTCTTTGAAGCACTTTGATTGTGATGTAATTATACTCTTCAGTGAAAAACAATTTAAACATCACATACTTTCTGGAGTGGCCCATTTATAAACTACATGGGTCTGTGTCTTTCCTGACTGTAATAGCAGTCTACATGACATATTAAATTAAAAAAATGAATGAAACTCTGTTGCAATGAGAGATGCCACCTCCACTTTTAGTAACCTTGACCTCTGAGGAAGCATTCCAAATGCTGAACATTAACAAATAATTGACTCTTCTAACATCTTTTCCTGTCATTAAAATTTGTTTTGACCTGCCAGTTCATATGCCCATGGATATCATGAGGTATCTGAATATTTCACATTCTAGCCATGAGGAAATCGAAGGCCTGAATAATGATTATTCCCTGAGCAGCTTTCCTTGCAAATCCATCACTATAATATGCAAAAAGCACATTGTGAATACAATGAAACATATTAAATAGGCCAGCCAATTATTCTGCAATATTGCAGGTAACCAAAGACAGTTCTTTTCTCCAATTATTTCAGTAGTTTGGCCTTCATAATGATTTGGTGAAGTTCACCCATACTCATACTCTGCTTGGCCCTTAGGACGTGGGTCCTGGCACTGCAGTTCATTACCCTTCTCACATTAGAGAGAAACTGAACACCTTGTAAGTTTGTGGATCTTCCCCAGAAGCCCCACTAGTTTGCTGCACAGGGATACAGAAGCTGTGCTGATGTTTGCAGCTGGACAGTCCCTGAAGGCATGTCTGGAAGTGCAAGAGCTGAACCCATGTTGTGCTGACGCAGCCATGGTTGGCTCCTTTTGGAAGCGAGGATTGTGGACAAGTCCTCAAAGTCCAGAGTCAAACCTCTTCCTTAGCGTCATTCACAGCTGCTAACACCCCATGAGTGGGTCTTCACCTCACCTCTCAAGCAATGATGGCTATCCTAGACATGCAGAATACCAAACCCTCGAGAATTTAGACTGCTTCTAAGCATTATCTGTCAGGTTATATCAATTCCTTTCAAATTTTCTAAACTGTAAACTTAACCTGATTGGTATTTGCAAACTTTTCTCACTGATAGGAGATGCTACTTTAATGAAAAGTGTTCTTTTTCATAGCAGTATGATTCCAGGAGCTAGGAATAAAACCCAAATCAACTCCCCAAATACTAAGAGATATGGAACAAATCAGAAAAAGAAATCTCCATCTGTGTGAAGAATACAAAAAACTATTGTTCTGGTTTGAGGCTAATTAGAATATTTTAATGGAGAAAATTACACTATAGGCTGTGAAAGGAAAACATCATGATGTCTACTTCACTCATACGCTTCCTGGAGAATTGTTTGGGAACACTAACCAAAACAATTGATAACTCAGTCTCTCTCTGTCACTTGCTGGAGCAGGAGCTGCTGGAGAGATCTAGCAGCTTCTGGGCTCTGACTCCTCTGCTGATTAATCCTCACTAACCACTTTTCTTCTTTTTTTTCACTTTTCAGCCCCCTTGGCCAATCCTCCTAATTTACCTTGCACGTAAGGCAAACCTTGGGGTCAGGTATAGGGGTGGGGAGAAGGTGGAAGGGTGGTTGGGAGCCCCTCCTGGGGTCTCTGATTTCTGGGAGGGGAGTTGTGTTGCTGTATTACCTTTTACTTGTATATTTCTGTAAATATTCTGTATGTAGTGTAAATATCTGCTTGTACATTGTGCAAAGCTGTAAATAGAGCTTCATCACTTAACTTCCAGCCGACTGAGTTCTAGTCTGGGTCATTTTACAAAGTGGGGGGGGGTGGGGAACTCCCAAACCTTCACAACTATGCTGTGTCTAGACACTTTAAAGATGCCTGTAGACTTTTGCAGATTGAATCCACTCAGGTTCAACTCTGACAGGAATTCTATATATGATAGTTTAGAATATTACTTGTTCCACCATTCCTATGTTGTTTCAGAGGTGAAACTTCACGGTCGAAACCTCTAGGGAATAAACTAGTACTGTATACAATCAGATCACAAACCAAATGAAAACAAATGCTTGCTTTCATTTACCTTGCTGATTATCAGGATTTGCCTCACTTAGCTCAGAAAAACCCCCCCCCAAACCCACAAAAAACAAACCCTGACCTTCATCCTGGAGGAAAAAGAATGCATTATTTTTTTCCACCTAAGAGAAGAAAGTTACGTAGAATTTCCTAACTTCCTCAAAGCGAAATAATAAACACTCACAACAGTGAGGGTCATTCAAGTTTACATCATCCTATTATATATAAATGACCAAACAGCCATGATGTCCTCTGCCTGTCCACACCTGTATTTTAAACTGCAATTCCATTTCTGGATTCAGTCCATGGCAAAAAAATATTTATCAAATTCACTTTCTGAACCATTGCTTATCATGAAAAAAATTATAGATAACCTTTTAACAGTTACTGATCTAAGATCCTCTCTTACCAGGTTGATTTATGTTACAATTATTTAGCTAAGTACAACAAATTACAAGCTTATTACACGCAAAATAGCAAGTAACTGTCTTCACTACAACCACAAAGTAAGTGTATAATGAATAATCAGCATCTAACTGTTTAGATTATTTCATGTCTTGATATTCTGAAGTGATGTTTGCAACCTGGGAAATCCCCTTGTTCTTGAAAAAAAAAACAAAACCAAAACCAAACAAACCCAAACAACAGCAACAATAACAAGAGAAGCCAACAACATATCTAACACTACCACCAAATTACCTTGCAACAACCCAGAAGTTGAGAAAAGCCTCTGTGGTTGAAATCAGCCAGTGGGTTCAAGGTTATGGGGCGGACAGTAATGTGAGTACTATTGCAAAAAGCTCGTGCTCTTTAAAATTATAGGTCAAGCATGCTCAGAAGTGAAACAGTCTTAAAATAAAAAAGACAAGCAATTTTCAGCTTCATTTCTAAATTGTTATATGTATGAGACCTCACCAAATCCTTATGAATGGAAGAACTATTGGTTATCACCAAGCCCTGCTGTACATGTCTCCATTAAGCTTGTAGCTCTTGAGAGAAAACTGGTGAAATAACCTGGTGTCAAGTGACTCTTAACATGTACTTGGCAGAGTGTTCAGATGACATTTTAATGCCCCTCCCCTTCAGTGACCCACAAAATGGGAAATACTGAACCCCTAAAATAGGCTTCTTCGGCAGTTATCAGCCTGTGAATGCTTATGGTAGCAAGATTGGATTCATCGTATCACTGATGTGTAAGACTCACATAAAGACATATTTTGCTTTAGGCCTGAGGATTATATCCATACCAAATCACATACGGAACCAAGCCTCAAGAAAGAATAGCTCTTTAAAAATATATATAAAAATCTGATAATTAGAAGAACCCTTAATCCCCATTGTTAAATTCAAGGTGCAAGGAACAGAAAAATGACAGAGAAAATCATGCTATTTAGCATCTCAGCCACATTTTTTTTTTCTTCTTCTTCTTTTTTTTTTTTTTTCNCCCTTTTTTTTTTTTTTTTTTTTTTTTTTTTTTTTTTTTTTTTTTTTTTTTTTTTCATGGCATAGCATATCCCTGCAGATTACTGATATAATCACAGTATGGCTTTTTGCAGCTGCCTCTGTTGTACCCATCCCTTCAATTCTTATCTCACATACTATTGTCTGCTTTCTTATCTCAAGACTATTTCTTTATCCTTCCTCTTGAGGTATGTGCAGGAACTATATGCCTTTTATAGAATGGTAAACAAGGACAGAAAAGCAAAGCCTGGTCCCAGTGAAGTCATTGGCAACACTTCAGAGTTTCCTGGATTTTTTCACACACACACACACACACACACACACACACACCAAAGAGATTTATCACAGGCAGTTGGTGTGAGATCCAAAATAACATGTATCTACTTAATATATAATTTGGGTGTCATGTTCAAAAGAATGATCCTCCAGAACTTGCTAATGGGTTTAAGTTCCTAGGAATGGCAGATGACAACTTCCTTACATGCCTAGTTGTATGCATGGGTGTCTTCTTTACAGCCACCATCCATCCAGACAACCAGAGATGTTTATTTCAAGCAGATACGTGCCCAGACCCAAATACCCTCTAGGGCTCCTCAGAAAGCCTTCACACCTAAACACAGTTCTGTAGTGAGAGCCACAAAATCAAGACCAGAGGTAGGCTTTCAGATAATTTTTCTCTTTCAAGCAATTGGCATGACGTGACTCAAAATGCAGGGATGAGGTGTGGATGATTGAGACTCTAGGGACAGTTACTCCTGGGAAACCAATGCACCCTACATCCATGGACAAGCACCTAGCATGGGATAGTGAGCTCCTCCAGCAGGAGCAAGAACTAAGTTGTTAGCAAATGCCACAACACTGGTATCTCTTTCTGAATACAACCGGCAGAAAAATCATGGCAAGGGGATTAGTTATTCAGATGAATGCTGCTCAGTTATCAGTGTAAAGTAAACAAGCAAGGAAACCAAAGAACCAGGAGAGCTGTGTCTGCTGACCACAAAGAACATATCTGTAGGAGAAGTCAAGTTTTATGAACTTGGTTTTTAAAATCTTTTCAGCTCAGCAGAGGTTCTTTAAGGAAATTCCAAACAACTTTCCAGGACATGACTAGAAACACATGTCAAGCTTCGCTTGATTATGTTTTCATACCATAAATACATTGCTCTACTGATACAAGGCAGTTCAGCTTTGGTGGGAATTACATAGAGCAGAGCTCTAAAATTGCTCAGTTAAACTGAGGGGTAACAGTATTCATCTAAGTTTGTCTCCTTCAGCACCTTAACATTTATTTTCAAACTTTTCAAAGAGACAAATCAGTATTCAGAAGAACTGCTTAGAAAAAGCAAGAATCGAAGAGGTTCTCTATTGTTATGTTTAAAAATATAGAGAAGTACAAGAAGGAAAGGCTAGGAAATGCAGTAAGATCAAACCAGATATACTTTTGCTATTGATTTAACTCAACTTGTATAATTCAACTAATTTCCAGATGATTAAATACAAAAATTTCTCCTTTCATATTTTCCTGGGGTGAAAGTGTCTTGCCACAGAATTTTTATTAAAAATAGAACTTAGATTTAAATGGATCACCCCAAAAATGTCTCTGTGATAATGCTTCACATGACTTAAATACCAAAACTGAATACTACTGGCTGGAGGTTGGTGCAGATGGAAAATAAGGATCACACCATCTAGTTTACTAAATCCTCTGAATAAACATAAACTTCTCCTAGACCAGAGAAGACAGGTCCTAGTGACAAGGAACTATGTGGCCCCAAGTCGTCTTCTCTCTTCTTCCAAAAGTAAAGTGCTCTCTCTCTCACTCTCCTCTTTCTAAGTTAAACACACATTTTGAAAACAAAGCATAGAAATTTCAGCCAACAGAAATTATTTCCATATTCTATGCACAGAATTCTGAAAAAAATTGCATTTCCTGCTGATGACTCATCAGATAGTACTTCAGTTTCATTACCTCTCATCCTTGCCATATTTCTCTTATCCTTTCTGCTAAACAGGAAGGTTCCTCATCATGCAGCTAACACATTACTTAAACTCACCCCAGCAGTGCAAGAGAAAAACAGCTGAGAACAGCAGAGGTCTGCTCCTAATGGACATGAACACACACCAGGTCCCACCTTCTCTTAGTGACTTCCTGGCTGCACACTCATTAGCTCAATCTTACTTTTACAGCACACAGGAAATTATAATAAAGCAATGAGAGAAGCTTGGCCAGCAGAGCACGGGAGGTGATTCTCCCACTTTGCTCTCATCAGACCCCACCTGAAGTACTGATAGGCTATGAGAGTTGGGGCTCTTCAGGCTGGAGAAGAGAAGGCTTTGAGGAGACCTTAGAGTAGCCTTCCAGTATCTGAAGGAGGCCTACAGGAAGGCTGGGGAGGAATTACTTACAAGATCTTGTAATGACAGGACAAGGGGCAGTGGGTTAAAACTGGCAGAGGGAAGATTTAGACTAGATGTTAGGAGGAAGTTCTTTACAGTGAGGGTGGTGAGGCACTGGAACAGGTTGCCCAGAGAGGTTGTGGCTGCTCCCTCCCTGGAGGTGTTCAAGGCCAGGTTGGACAAGGCCTTGAGTAACCTGTACTAGTGGGAGGTGTCCCTGCCTATGGCAGGGGGTTGGAACTAGATGATCCTTGAGGTCCCTTCCAACCTTACCATTCTATGATTCTATGATGCAAGAAATAGCATGTGGGACCATAAATTTTGAATTGACACATCTTCTATTTCCCCAACAATAGGTATACAGAGAAGAGGACTTGGGGAGCATGCTACACCTGATACCTTTTCGCAGTGAAGTCAAGAAGTAAATCTAACTCATCTTTATGTCCTGAGGACAGGTGAAGAGGCACTCAGAAGCAGAAGGACTCTTCAACAATAGTCTCTCAAAAGCTTTAATTCTTAAAACATGACTATTCCAATCTTTGTTTTAATCCCAGTCTGCATATGCAAGACACAATTATAAAAATAAAAGCCTCTGTCACACAAGCAAATGCTGGTTTTGGAAAGGGCCCCTATGGTCTCTGAACTGCAATTTCACTGAAAGGCAAATGAGCCTAGAGGAAGGAGGTGTGGGGAAGAACAAGGAATTATCCATATTCTAACAATGTCTTCATTTCCCAGCAGCTCTACAACAAAAAGCTCTCTGGTGCTGAATCTGACTGACCTCACTACAAACAGTGGCAGAAAACATGCCTCAGTGTATGTGCTTGCATGGTTTTCCTCTGCAAATGCTCCTTTCTTTGTTTACTGTATTTTAAGTACATGAGTGCACAGACCACCCACAGCATCAGGTAGCCTAGCACCAGAAAGGTGAGAGAGGAGGCTAGGACTGCTTCTCTATATGAATATAAATTAATCTATCTGATCCGCATATGCTAGTGAGCCACAGCTCATCCTCAGTCAGTTCATGTCCCTGACAGGCTAACTTGTCCCAAGCTCTCCAGAAATCATGCAGATGAAAGAGCTAAGGCTGTGGTATAGGAATTACAGACTGAAGAGTTAAAAAGGGATTTGCAAATCAAGCAGCAATGCCTGCCTTGGTTTAATTCAATTCATCATATTGTATTGCTGCCCTCCCCATCCCTCACCCCCACCCCCAGCAGCAAATCAATATTGTACATGGAAGAAGTTCTGGTGCAAAATACTACCTGGTCTCTACTGCAGCACCTGGTTGAAAATACACTCACTATCCTTTGGGCTTTGACCTGAATACACTGAAACAGATAGGGCTGAGTTTACAGATGAACACAGACAGACTCTAGCAGCAAACACACTACGTAATTTCTCTGCTCTCCTTCTGCACCTTATCTGTGACATTTCCCTAACAGCACAAGACGCAGCACCAGGCTCACTGCACTTCAACTCCCCAAGGAAACGTGCTCAGATCCTCCTAGGGATTGCACTTTATCTGGCAAGCACCACAGTAAGAAGTGAAGGCATTAGTTCATTTTGCACCCTGGTTGTTCACATGCACAGACACTCCAACTCAACAGCAGAGAAGAAGGTAAAGGGAAGAATTTCTTAGAATCACTCAAAACCTCCACCTCTGGGTTTCCTAATTAATTCAATAGTATTTATTACTATACAACATTATTGCAAGGAATATTCTGAACGTGCATTCACATTAAACCAGGCACAGCCTGCTTTTTCCTTGCACATATGCAGTCCTTTAAAAAATATCTAATCTCCTTCACAGCACAACCTGCGTTTCTTATTCCTTGGCACAGAAAAGCAGACATCATCCTGCTCCACTCTCCATTTTACACTTTCAGATCAGTTTGGCAATCCAGAGCTGGGGAGGAGGAGAGGGAGGAGAAGGAAATGTGCTGCTATGCTTTTCCCCGTGCTGTTGCTATAAGAAAACATGATGATAGGATTACGACTAACTATTGAACTAAAGGGAAGTGTTCCACCTAGAGACCGTTTTCACCAGGCAATGCAATGGGCAGGTTACCTGCAAATGGACACTTTTAAGACTAAAAATGCCTGCTGGTTCTGTGGTAAAAAACGATGCAGATGTATTGCCCTCAGTAGTAATTAACAATGTTAATCTTCTTCTTCCTCTCTATGGTGATAAAAAGAGTCATTTTTATATTTAATTAATGCAGAGAATCATTTTGGAAACTGGCTAATGAGGCTCTGATCACATTACCATGAAAATGTGCATTAACACCGCAACTGAGGAGGCCGTTTCATGTGTAGAGAATCCACTTTGTAATTAGCCCACTGTGAAATGAATCACGTCAGGAGGAACTTGGAGGGAACCAGTCGGCAATGGGCACTTAGCTGCTGCTGTGCCAATAGACCACCAACACCGTAAGCTGTTTTTTCTCCGCTGCACTGCCTGTCATCAGCAACACAGTCCAAAACTGCAAGCGCTCAGCCTCTGTCAGCGGCGATGTGTCAAAGCCAGGACAAATTACAGAGGGAGAGAAGAGATGCTGAAAGGCACTAAACTTTACTATGCAAGGGACTGCTGTTCCAAGAGGATAAAAAAACACAACAAAAAACCAACAAACAAACAAATCAAAACAAACAAACAAAACCAAACACCGAAACAAACCACACAAAAAAACCCCAAAACAAACAAACAAACAAACAAAAAAACCCAACAAACAAAAAACAAAAAAACCCCACCCCAACTCAAAAAACAACCAAACACAACCAAAACACCAAAAATCCAAAACAAAAATCTGCAAATCAAATACTGGTTCAACAGGATTCCAGCAAAAATTATAGGCTATTATGGTAAGTGCTTGGTTCATCTTTTTGCATTCTGAAGGAACTAGGAACACATTAGCAGCACACTGCTACACTGCTACCGACACTGCCACAGTGCTGGAGGAAACACTAAAATATATACATGGGATTAAGATCTTTGTCTGGTAGTAAACAGAAATAACACACACACACACAGAATGACCAAGCAGCACAGCTCACCCATGGAAAACCTGTTGTGTTCAGTACCTGTTTAAAGGTAGCAAACATGTTTCAGAATCACTTCAATTTTAAGTAGCTAATCTGAAAATTTAACATACTTCTTGGCCAGCACAGACATGTCATAAAAACTTTGTTTCTTAACTTAGAAATACCTGAGATCACAGACCTAACACTTCCAGATGCAGCAGTGCAACTTAACTAAAACCAGTCTCATCACCAAAGCCAAGAGCTACCTTAAAACATCATAGATATGGTTCACTGAGACTGCTGCTATATGACTGACATCTTGGCAGAAGATGCACAAAAATGTTAAAAGAATCCCACAGGAAGTCATCTAAAAGGGGAGTGGCAAACGAGCAGAAAACAACAGACACCAAAAATACAAATAATTGCCAACACCACCCCAACAACAGCAACAACTTAGCCTGCAATTTTGCAAAGGAGAAAAAAAAAAAAAAAGGTGAAAAAAAAAAAAAGGTAAAGCTAAACAAAAGCTTCTCTACTTGCTCTCTATAAAGAACACACATTTTTACACTGGAGATGCTGGCAATATCCTCTGCACTCACCTGTGAAACTTCATAGAGCAGTTTGTAGTGTTCCTCTCTCTTCTGAAAAGTGCACAGATTGCAGCCCATTCTATTAAGCAACACAAGAGCAAAGCCTCTAATTTCCCCAGCACTGAAAGGAAAATGCACTGACAGGGAATCACCCTCCAGACTTGACTACTGTTTTTCATCAGTCACTCCAGCCCCGAAACACAGGCACACCACTGTTAGCTGGAAGCACAAGGCAGGGCAGTGTGTAGCAGCATGCTCTTCTTCCCTTTCCCTAACTATCTTACACTCACGTATACACACACAGAGTTTCGACTCAGTTCATGGCAACACTCCCCCTGTCTCCGCATCAGTGCACATGACTACACAGATTCTCACTCATGAATATTAATAGCCTCTCATTGATTATTTATGACAGAACGTGTTAGTGGGGAGGGGTGTCATAGCTGCTGCTGCTGACAAATGAATATTCACTAATTAAGAAGCAAATGTACTGTGGTTAAACAAAATTCACTTGTGTCAATACCATCTCTGTTTATTAAGGTTAGAGGGACTAAGCCTCATGTATTTCACCCACATTTGCCTTGATTTTTACAGTAATTGTGAGACTAATTCATGAATAGGGGTGGGAAAGGCACAAGTCAAGTCTTATGTTAGGTCTCCACCCTGTGCAACAGGGATCACGGAATACATTTAAAATATTTGCAGGCATTTAGGAGAGTGCTTATGAAACCTGGGCTCATGTTGCTGAAAATTGAAAGTAAAGGATGGAGGGGAGAAAATTAAGTAGATGGCTAAGCTTCTTGCTTAACCTTTGGCACTGCCAAATTTAGCCAAAATTTCAGAGTGCTTATAGAAGGCATGAGTCTATACCAACTCATCACACACATCCAGCACATGTGGAAATGCAGGTGTGCCTGGTATTTTTACATATATATATATATACACAAATCATACTGTTTATTAAATAATCTTGCTTTCAAGTCTCTTCTGGCTTGTAAACCAGATTAATAGTAATTATACCCCAATTTCTAAGGAACTCAACAGAAAAGGAACTCTTGGACTTCTAGATATCAAAGCTTTTATCATAACATGCCATTACATCTCCTTTTACCATTTTTAAATTAGATTTTAGCAGCTCCACAATTCTCAATGTGTTTATAAAGGCAAAGATGCATTTAAAATTAAACCCACATGCTAAATATTAAGGACAATGGAAATCACACTTAATTCCAGGCTGACACTAATTCCTATGTTGTGTATCATGTAATCCACTAGCAGTTACACAAGACAAAAATGCCAATCTATGACCAGCAATACAGGGAATAAAATAGGTTATTTTTGGTTGATCACTACTTTCTCATCAGCTCTGCTAATCAAGAACTATGTCCTTCTTCCAAAGCATCTTTAATCTGGCAGAGATAGCAGGTGGGATCCAAATCAGAAATAATTACTTGGAAACCAATGAAACCAGTTAGTTAAGATTGACACTGGGCCCTAAAGAGTTGTAATTACTAAGCACTGATGCACAACTACTTTTTTTTTTTTTTTTGGGTGCAGTTTCAAAAAAATGCTTTGTCAAACATTTAAAATCAATACAGGAAATGATTGTAATGAGAACTAATTGTTAACAAATTGGCTTTGCATCTAGCAGCACCTCGAGCACCACCAACACTGGGTAGCAAGCAGATCAACAATCATCTGCTGCTTATCAGCCCTGTCTCTTGGGATGTAATAATCCGATTTTCTGGGCCTTAATTTTACCTAACAGCCAGGATGAAAGCCAAGTAGAGAAACCTATAGGAAAATATGGACCATTACTGTGAACTCTCCATAAAGTTTTGTAGAATATCTGTGTAAATTACAGATAGCTTGAGACTAAATCTTAATTAAATTTCTTTTCCTTTAATAAGTGAGCAGAGTCAAGAGGAATCAAATAATGACCATTAACAGAACAAGCTTTCCTGTTATCAGCTTCCAGCACTGTTATGAAACATAACACAACAATTAATTTTTATTTTATGGAAAAACCACAATGGGTAGGCTTGGTTTTGAATTTTTCAGATGTTCAGATTTTGAACCTAAGGAAGTCAGATCAACTAGACAATAATCATCCAAGCGCAACCATGCCATCTTTCAATAAAAGTGCTCTCTCCATCATAGAATCACAGAAGAGCCTGGATCTGTCCTCCTGACACTCACCCTTCACAAATTTAGTGGCTTTTTATGATGAAGTCACAGCAACAGTGGATAAGGGAAGGGCAAGTGATGTCATCTACCTGGACCTGAGTAAGGCATTGGACTCTGTCCCACATGACATCCTGGTCACCAAACTGGAAAAACATGGACTGGATGGGTGGAGCACTGCTGGATAAGGAATTGGCTGGATGGTTGCACCCAGAGAGTGGTGATCAAGGGCACAATGTCCACCTGGAGACCACTGACAAGTGGTGTCCCTCAGGGGTCAGTGCTGGGACCAGTGCTGTTTAACATCTTTCAAAGTTCAAAACCAGGACAAGGGGGAACGGGTTTAAACTAGCAGAGGGAAGATTTAGACTAGATGTTAGGAGGAAGTTCTTTACAGTGAGGGTGGTGAGACTCTGGAACAGGTTGCCCAGGGAGGTTGTGGATGCTCCCTCCCTGGAGGTGTTCAAGGCCAGGTTGGACAAGGCCTTGAGTAACCTGTACTAGTGGGAGGTGTCCCTGCCTATGGCAGGGGGTTGAAACTAGACGATCCTTGAGGTCCCTTCCAACCTTAGCATTCTAGGATTCTATGATTTATAAACATTAATAAGGTCACCTCTCAGTCTCCTCTTCTCCTAGCTAAAGAGGTCCAGCTCCCTCAGCCTTTCCTCATAAGGGAGATGTTCCACTCCTTTCATCATCTTTGTGGCTCTGCACTGGACTCTTTCAAGCAGTTCTCTATTCTTCTTGAACTGAGGGGCCCAGAACTGGACACAATATTCCAGAGCAGAGTAGAGGGGAAGGACAATCTCTCTCTTTCCACCTACTAAACACAGCCTTTCTAATACTCCCTAGGATACCATTGGCCTTCTTGGCCACAAAGGCACATTGCTGGCTCATGGTCATCCTTCTGTCTACCAGGATCCCCAGGTCCCTCTCCTCTGTGCTGCTCTCCTACACTGGTACATTGGGTTGATCCTTCCCAGATGCATGACTCTACACTTACCCTTGGTTTAGTTCATTAAATTTCCCCCCCCACAACTCCAGCCTGTCCAGGTGTCACTGACTGACAGTACAGGTGTGTCAACTACTTCTCCCAGGTTTGTGTCACCAGCAAACTTGCTGCCAGTGCACTGCTCCCTCATCCAGGTCATCAGTGAACATATAAAATAGTACTGGTCCCAGTACTGAACCCGGAGGACCCCACTAGATACAGGTCTTCCCCTGACACAACTTCTTCCTCTGACACGTATACAGTCTGAAAGCTAAATTTCATTCATAAAAGGAGTCATGGTTTACCTTGGTATATTTTTCATAGTCCCTTAAAATTAGTTTTTTAAAAAGGGAAAAAAAGAGATTTATTACTACAGGAATCCAGTTATATAGGTACAACAAACAAACCCCCCCAAATGACAAAACAAGCAATGAAAAACTACAGGTAATCTTTCTGCAGTTTCCCCTGACAGTTTGGGGTTTTTTTTCACCGTTCTTCCTCTGGTTCATTTGTTTCCTTCTCCAAAGTAAACACAGGCTTCTCCATTTATCAAGTGCTTGTCCTCTGCCCATATACATACAGAGAGTAAAAAGGCCCTGTATTCTGCTTTTGCAGCCACTAATGCACGCAGTCTACAGGACTGAAGAGATTTATTTGAGAAGCAAAGTGTACTTTCAGGTTCTTGAGCTCCATCTAAACAGAGCCCAAGCTTAGTGGTGCAGTTGATGAGACTGAAGGACAGAATGCCATCCAGAGTGACCTAGACAGACCAGAAATGTGCTAAGGAGAATTTCATGAGGATAAATAAGGTAAAGTGTAAGGTCCTTGCACATAAATTGGGCCAATCCTTGGTATCAGTACAGGCTAGGGGATGATGAGATTGAAAACAGCCCTGCAGAAAAGGACTGGAACCCCTTTTACAAAGAAGATTTGGACATGCTGGAACATATCCAGAGAAGTGCCGCAGGGATGATCAGAGGGCTGGAGCACCTCTCTTATGAGGACTAGCTGAGAGAGTTGAGGTTGTTCAGTCTGGAGAAGAGAAGGCTCCAAGGAGACCTTATTGTGGTTGGTGAAAGGAACTTTTAGAGTGTCAGGTAGTGATAGAACTAGGAGAAATGGAGCAGAACTAGAAGTGGATAGATTCTGATTGGATGTTAGGAAGAAGTTCTTCACCATGAGGGTGGTGAGACCCTGGAATAGGTTGCCCAGGGAGGTGGTGGAAACCCCATCCCCAGATGTTATTAAGGCCAGGTTGGATGTGGCTCTGGGCAACCTGATCTAGTGTGAGGTGTCCCTGCCCATGGCAGGGAGATGGGAACTAGATGATCCTTCAGGTCCCTTCCAACCCTGACAATTCTATAATTCTGTAGTGACTAAAATGAAATACATGACATGATTTAGTCAAGTTGAGTTTGATTTGGGGGAGAAAGGAACATCTGTCTTTCCTTCTGTCTCTTTATCCTCTTACTCCCCCCTCCAACATCATATTTGTAGCTAAAGGGGCCAAAAAGTTACTAAAATACAATCAAGTAATTCTTACTTTACATGTAACTCAAAGATCTTTGAATAATTCAATGCTTTTCTTGATTGTGGAGTTCTCCATGTTCATCACCTAGTATTTAATGTTACCATAAAGACTAAAATAATATAGTCAAACCAGGAATGCAATAATGCAAAGGGATAGAATTCAATTTGAAGAGAGTTACAGCAAAATTTCAGTTAACAAGGTGCCCTTGTTTAGGTCCTCTAATTCATTTTAACTATCTAGAAGATGACTTACACATTTTGTATGTAGTTTCCTCATTCAGATACAGAAATGGCTAATTATATGCAGTCATGCTTTAAAGTTTATCATTGCAAAAACTGCAAGCAGTGATACTGTGAATTAAAGGCTTTAGAGAAAGTCTTTGCTTATCACCACTGTCCCAAATAAAGGCTCAAACTTACAAGGCTTGGCCTCAGTCTGGCTAGATCTTTTAGTTTACCATAAATATCAGTGTTTTTGTCAAGCCTGAAGTCAGGTGATTGCACACATCAGTCAGTTTGCACATTAGAAAAAGAAGAAATTTTCCAGTCCTGCCTGTGACTGCAGAGAACAACTTTGAAATGGTCAGTACATGCAAAGACTCAGAATTTGCACATAAGCTAACCTGCTTGGAATCTTAAGTAACGCAATGTATATGTCTGTAGGCTAAATGCAGATATAAACTATGGAAGTAGAGAGCCATTGAAAGAGGTTTGGGCTCCAAGAAAATGGATTTTTGCAAATATAAAAACGTGGAAAATTTAACCATACTTCTTACAAAAGGTTCTTAAAAATCTAACTCAAGGTAAACATGCACTATACAGTTTCCACAGACATCAGAAGACACTTAAAAATGCATGATTGAAAAAAAGTAAGAATGTTTGTCTATAATAAAATGCAATATTTACAGGAACATTATTTTATCTTAATAGGAAAGACACTTGTTTAAACTCATATCTTTTAGCACAGCCACCAAGACTTCCTGTACTCCTCAAAGTCACAGCAAGAACAGGGTGGTAGGAGAAAGGGCAGGATGTGGAATTCCCATGTTCTGTATTTCCCAGGAGGACTGTAATTTATCTGAAGACTATCTAGGTCTACCTGATTGTAAATCAAATGGGTTCTATATGTGGCATATTCCATTAGGGTCAGGTGCCTCCTGGAAGGCAGGGAACACCTACAACATCATACAACATGTCTAGTATATTGATTTTTTTTTTCCACCCATGGTTAAATTGACACAGACCTATGAGACTCCTAGTCTAAAACATAAATAATTGTCTAGAGAAAAATGGAAAGCAAGTACATGAGAAACCTTCTCTGACACAATTGCTTACAACACAACAGCTACAGGGGGAAAAAAAATTACAAAAATCAAACTTCTGTTTACCACTTTCAAGTGAATGGTCTGGCTAGTTTTCTTTGGAATAAGCACAATTCCTTTATTAGGTCTACTGGCCAAACTAAAGACTGCTCAGATACCTTTCCCCTCTTTCTCAAAGTTTCACCTGGGATATTCTTTTCTGAGATTTTTATTCTGAGTGGCTTCCTTATAATTTCCTAAAGTGCTTCCATAATCAATTACAGAAGTGTTGCAGAACATCAAATGATGCTTTTACTGAACTTGAAGGTTTATGAATACATAGAGACATCAAGTCAACAGTGTTAGTTAAATTTGGAAAGTCAGTCAAAGCTGGCCCTAAGAGTCTTCACTAAACTGTAAACTGGACTTTACTTTCTCTACTTCATCAGTTAATTATAAGGAAACTATCTGACACATCTTTACTTCTTTTAACCATGTGATTGTGTGAAACCAGACTGAAAGCACTTTACTGCACTGGAGAGTCTCAATGCTATGTATGGAGTGTATAGAGTAGGATTACTCTAAGCAAGCTGGAAAGGATTTAAAGGAAGTGACAAAATTTTATTCAGAATAGCCAAAACTAAAATGGTTAGAAGTCTGTGGGGAAAAAAAATCTTCTCTGGTTACAGATAAAATGGGATATAAATTCTCAAATTGATAAACATTAGATACTACATTTAGGGAACATTGTTAACTGTTTGGAGTCATGGACTCCAAAATAGTTATTTCCTCTCAGAAAAGAGACCTAAAGTCATGGACAGTTTCGTTGAAGTACAAGTTCACTGACGCACAGTAGGAAGTCAAGCAGAATGTGAAGAGTTTTAGGAAAAGACTTACAATGGAGCAGAAACTATTGTCATGGAACTGCACAAACCTCAGCAATACTCACATCTGAATACAGCCAGAAGTCCTGGTCTAAATTGTTTAATGGAAATGGAAGAGCTATGAAGAATAGATGAGAAACAGATGTGCAGTAGTTCACTTTCCTTTTATCTTTCATCTTAATCCATACTTTTGCCCCTCATACAGAAGCCATTCTTTCTCACATTACACAATGAAATAATCAGACAATAGCTTTCAAGCTAAAAAAAAAGGAAGTCTGGAATTTTTTTTCCATGTAATTTGACTGTGGAACTCCTTGTCAAAACTCACTGGAAGTAAAAAGCAGAGAAAGGTTCAAAAAGGTATTAGACAACCTTATGACAGATAACTGTCAGTAGTCATCTGCCTGCTTACGAAGCCCGTAATTCATTGACTCCTGGGAGCTATGAGAGTACAGCAGACAGATTTCTCCCCATGCATCCCCTTGATGGTAGCTTGCCTGCGCTTTGTCATTGCCCTCTTCAGAAATCTGATATTGAAACTACAGTCTCTTAACTAATTAAGGTCTAAAGCTCCAAATTTAGCAGTTCTTGTGTAAAAAGCTAGAATGTCTACCGTTCTGAAAGTTCCTTAGCCAGCATTAGCTGGTAATACACTATATAGTCCAATTGCATTACAAGGCTTTATGACTGATCACATGATGACTTTGGACTTAAAAGTTGTTTATAAAAGACCACTTTATTATTGTCCTCACTAATTTCAAAGCTTTTTCAGCAACATCTGTTAAAAAAAAAAAAAAAAAAAAAAAAGAAAAAAGCAAGAAATATACTTAGGCAAGGCTGATGGATGAATGCATCTTCAGCCCGAAGTGGGTAAAATATACTACCTGGTGGTAGATTGGACTATTTTCTTTTTGCTTGCCTTCTAGACTAAGTACAATCAGTTGCATATATCTGCAACAGTAGTTTTGGCAGATCCAAGTAATTGAAAAGGGAGGTAAAGATGCTGAGAAGGGTAGCCTGTCATGTACAAATACACTGCCATAATAGAGACATATTTGCCAATACAGACACTTCACTGTTCACTTGCAAAGCTCAAACAGCTGACAATCTGGAAGAACTGTTGATGGATACATGCAACACAACAGAATATTCTTTTTTTTGCCATGTATGACTTACTGTGCCTTAGAAAAACACCCTAGAGTTAGGGAAGTTTTCATGGTCTTGAATGGATTTTCATGGTATTGAAGTTCAAAAGGAGACTTGCACCAAAACAGGCCATAAAAACAGCTTCTCTTCCTCCTTTGCCAAAGCATAAAGATGTTGTAATATAACTGTCAGAAGTTTATGTTATTATAGTAAAAAATAATTTTGCAACTTAGAAATTACCTAGGTCATTAAAGGAGTAGTGAGGCAGAGCGGAGTTGGTTATTTTTGTGTAACTAATCATAACTTCATCACCCTAAAATTAGTATTAGGTGGTGTATGTATTGAATATCAAACATGGCTCCTAATGCACACTTGATAGAACAACAGATGCAAGAGTGGCTCCACACAACACTGCAGGAGGAACTGTCCATACCACTCTCATGTCTGACAGCTGGCTAGTTTGATTTAAAATTACAATTTGAACTGAAATCAACTCTGTTTGTTGACAATCATTAAATGACTACCATAAAAGCACCACTAATTCTGTTTTAGTCAGAAAGTGCTTTGTAATGACCTAAACTAATGTGACTCCTCCTCCTATAAAATCCCCACAGCGTCAAAGGTTTACTTTGTACACTGTTTGGGCTTTTTAAAGCTTAAAATCACTGCCAGTGCACCTGCTTTCTAGAAGATCATTAGGTAAAAATCCCAACGAAGCCCAATCAACCTGGCTTTAGTTACCTTACCGTCTGCTCTAGAAGGAAATTAATGTTATTAGATGTGTCTTTCTCTGAAAATTGCTGGTATTTGGTTACCTTGCCAGCTGTCTGGGAGGTGCATGGGTCTGCTGGACATGGAACCGGCTGGCTGGTTGGGTGGAGCCCAGTCCTGGCCCTGGCACCACCAGGACCCCACAACAGCTGCTTTCCCAATTTCAGGGCACTTTGAGCCCTTGCATCACACCAGACCTCAGCTTTGGCAACACATCTCCCCCAAACCCCAGCTCCCTGCAATGCTCACCCAAGTCATTGTGAAATAGCAATGCCAGGTCTGAACTCAGGTATAAGGAGTTAGAAAGGAAAACGACAGAACGAAAAAACTCCTGCAGAACCACACGGATGGAGACAAACAAAATCCGATTAACAGCGTTGGGTTTTCTTCTATTTTGTTGTTCTGTGGAAAATAAATCAGCATAGCAAATCCTGCTTTCATCTATGAAAAAAAAATTCAGATCCTCAGTCTGAAATCTGATCTTTCCTCCCGGAATAAAAAGCCAAACCCAAGAGCTTGTCAGCTTCGGAGGGGAGATTTGTCACATGCCAGTGGTTTGTGGGGGTTGGGTGCCCACCTGGCCCTTGCTGCCCGACCACAGGCACAGCTTTGTTGCACGTCTGATGGGTTCCTGTCTCCCCTGTGCTCCAGCATTGCAGCATGCCAGGACTTCTGGTATGTCTAAGTCCTGTGGACAGGGGAACTAAACCCACTTTTTGAATATAGCTTCCCAAAATACTAAAAGGAACAGATACAGTAGAGAAACATTATTTGATCACATTATAGTCAAAGAATGGTACAAATTAAAGTGAAATGCTTAACTAGTATTTGGCACAAAAAAAATCTGAAACTCTACAAACACCAAAATAATTTTAAAAAATCCTTCAGGTGGGCAGTGGTAATTTTAGAGTGATGGGTCTCATTCACTTTACCAAGACTGAAGGTTTTAAAAACCCTCAGTGTGTTCTGAAAATAAACCCCTTAGCACACTCTTTCACTGGTAAGTATTAAAGATGAAATAGTAGCAGCACCGGTGCAATTCATCTGGGATGAAAATCCTTCCCAATTAAACTTTTACACGGTGAAAATGCCATCTCCCTTAAGTTTTGCATTTTGGATTTCAAAATGAGCAATGCTCCTCTTGAAATACATGCCTGAGCTCCCTTGTGTATTTTAGTTGTCAATATCAAGTCATAAATAAAGATAAAGCAGGGTCTAGAACAGAGAAATACAATGAGAAATTAAGCAGAAATCTCCTGCTGAACGAATCTGCTTTGTAATTCTTCACTGATGTGCTCTCTAGTCCTAGGGCTGAGAAGATGACGATCTTTAAAGGTCCCTTCCAATTCAAACCATTCTGTGATTTATCTGAACATATTTACTTGCTAGGAAATGCTCACCTCACTTTGTCCAACAGTGCAGCAAGTGCCTTTTGTGTCCTTATACTTACAGAAAGCAAATGATGCTATTTCTTAAAAAAAATAATTAAAATTATATTCTTGAACAGCAAATATTATAGGAGATATTGCAAGAAGTTTTCTATCTCAAAAAGTTTAAGGCCACTTGCACAACCTTTGCCAGCTCCTCCAGCCAGTTTACACGGTTTGTGAAAGTTTAAAGATTCTCACACACAGATACACATCTTTCCTATGCACCCACAACTACCCATCCATTTGCTCATTCAGAGATACAGCAGTCTGTTGTAAAGCAAAAATGGGTAAACCTAATTTCATGTACTTCAGAGACAATTTCAGTACTACTGAATCGTTTAATCTCAAAAGGAAAACAATGGGGTTCTGGCCAGGTAGGCATTTCCTGTGGCTAAATCTGTCTACTTGTTCATAAGAAGTCAGTCCCCACATTTTCAACTCATTGTCTTCAGAGAGTAGTGGAAAATGCTCTTATTTACCTCAGGGGATGAAGTGACATCTGTGAGAAATGAATTTACTTATCAGGCTTCAAACTACAGGCAGTATGTATTTGAGTGTGTACACCACAGGGAAAAGCAAAACATTTCCAAACCTCAGTTTTGTTTCAGTTTTACAGAATTACACTTCTCGTCTTATAAAACAGAAAGATCTTTTCACAAAAGATGAAATATTTAACCTTCTCAAAGTCAGTGCTTGTGTTCTCTTCTTTCTGATTGCTCCTGTTAAGATATGAAACAAATCACAGGGAAAAAAAAAAAATTGGGGCAAGGATGTGTGTTTTTCTGCAAGACCTTCACATCTAGTCTGAATCTCTTTCATTTCTATTCAGCTCTTGTGCAGGACACTAGGATTATATGTATCAATTTAATTCAGTGATAAGAAAATCCTTACTATAAATCCTACCATGTGGGACAAATCTGTCAAGATCTTGATTATCAAAACAAATGAATAGACAGTAAAATGTGACATACGTAGCATACACTTTACGTGACAAATAAGTACTTGCACAACTGACATACTGTAAGGGGACATTAAGGTTGCTATGGCAAACAATGCTTTTCCTCTCAGCTCCTGAAGCACAAGTTTTCTGAAAGAAACATTGACTTCTAGCAAAAGACAACACATTTTCTACGCTTAAACACTACCAGCATGTAACAAGACATATTTCTCTGTCCCACTGTGGTCTTCAAAAGTCACTGCTTCAAGAGTGACCTCCCCATGTCACTGGAGTGACTAGCCAGAAGCTGTAAGGTTGTTCTCTTTGCCTTCAGCAGACACATAAGGGATTTACTGTGATGCTTCAGGGAAGCAAATAGTGATGGTCAAATAAATTAAGAAATGCACTTTACCATGCAGTGAGCAACAATGCTTTCAGCTCAAGGAAAACAAGAGAGGATCCTGTCTCAAGCTATAAATGTGAACTAAAAATGCAAGTATTTTAAATACCCAAGGGTTTGGATGCTACACATCCCTCAGAACTGGTTTATCAAATAATAGCACAGTTTTCTTAAGACACATTCTCACTTCTTGTTGGAATAAAAATCCTGGGGATAAAACTATGATTTCTGAGGATAAAACCATAATTTCAGAATACTTCTCATCTGAAGTGGTGTTTAGAATTCCTAAGACAGAAAACCAGTGATACATTTAAAGAAACAGAGCAATTAGTAAAGCATCCTTAACAGCTGTTTCTGCCAACGGTGATCACAAAATTACTGAACTCTCAGTTGAAGGCAAAGTAAGGAGAGGGTCAGCAGAACTGCCACCTGGGGCTTCACCTGGGACTGAACTGGAACAGGCTGCCCAAACAGGTTGTGGAGTCTCCTCTGCAGGATTTCAAAATCCACCTGGATGCATTCCTATGGACTACCCTAGGTGATCCTGCTTTGACAGGGAGGGTTGATTCGATCAATGGAGGTTCTTTCCAATCTCTAATCTGTGATTCTGTGATTCCAACAGGCAGACTTTGGCCTATTTCAGAGACAGCTAGACAATTCCTTGGGAGGCAGTCCTAGGGCCAAAGAGTCCAAGAAGCCTGGACACTGTTCAAGAAGGAAGTTTTAAAGATACAGGAACAGGTCACCCCATGTGCCAAAAGACAGCTTGGTGGGGAATAAGGCCAGCCTAGCTAAATAGAGAGATCTTATTGCTGCTTAGGGAGAAAAGGAGATTTTATGATCTTTGGAAGAAGGCATAGGCCACTCAGAGTACTACCAAGCTGTGAGGCTATGAGGGGAAAAAATTAGAAAGGTCAAAGCCCAAATGAAAATTAATTTGTCTTCAGCTGTTAAAGAGAACAGGAAATCCTTCTATGAATACATTAGCAACAAAAGGAGGTCTAAGGAGAATCTCTGTTCTTTCTTGGATGCAGGAGCAGCTGAGGCAATTGGGTTTGTTTAGTCTGAAGAAGAGGAGGCTGAGTGGATGCTTTATCACTCCCTACAACTACCTGAAAGGAGACTGTAGCAAGGTAGGTCTTGGTCACTTCTCCCTAGTAACAAGTAATAGAACGAGGAGAAACGTTCTCATTTTGCATCAGGGGAGGTTTAGATTGGATATCAGAAGAAACTTCTTCACTTAAAGGGTTGTCAGACACTGAAACAGACTCCGGTAGAATCCTCATCCCTGAAGGTGGTTAAAAGATGCATGGATACGGTGCTAATGCACATGGTTTAACACCAGACTTAATGGAGTTAGATATACTGGTTGGACTCTATAGATTCTTAAAGTCTTTTCCAACCAAAGCATTTCTATAATTCTAATGAATTTCAACAATTGTGTGGGATAACAAAAACATTTCAAGATCTTTGTACACATTTTGCAAAGAAACAAAAATAGCATGACATTAAACCCAATTTTAAACAAAAACCTCTTACCATAAATGCAGAGAATACACATAATGAAATCAGCACTAGCTTCTATCTGGCAACACAACCTACACAGTTTTGTCTCATTTTGTCCTCTCCTTCCTTTACTGTATGGTGAGATTTTACTTTTGCATATCCTGTTTTCTATGCCTACCTTAAATTCTATGTCCTGCCACAACTCTGCGTTAGTTCCCCATTTACATGACTCCACACAAGCCCCTAATGCCATGTACTGCTTTTCTCCATCATCTCCTGCTACCTCTCAGCATTTCTCTGCTTTATTTTCCTTCACTTTTAGCTTCAGAATTTCCCATCCTGTGCATCCTTCTAAGAGTTGAACTCTAAAATAACCCCTCCTACTGGGCAGAAGTCTGTGGAGAAGACCTTCTCAGACTATGCTCAGTGGCTGGCAGATGAGAGAGCCTCCAAACCAGGTTGGGCTCGCTGCACTCAGTGGGGCTGAGCTCCAGGAGTCCCAGCTCAAGTGTTAAAGCAAGCAACAGCTGCACACCTGGCTCTCCTGCACACAGTAAAATGAACCTGGATGCCTGGGTCACAGCTTTAATTGATTTTTTTGTCTTTCTCCCTGCTTCAGAAGTAATTCTGATCAATGTTATTTCACACTCTCCAGTGCAAGCTTTACTGATCCAACCCCTGACTAAAAATAGATCCATCAAAGCAGCACCAAGGGAGGCAATTTTTATCCCCTGCAACACACAGGGAACGCCATGTTGCAACTTCCTCTTGGCTTTCCTCTTCTATTAGGAAAGGCGAGAAAGGAGGAGAGGGAAGGAGGACTCGCACAGCTGAAGCAAGCATTGGCGCTGGAAACTGATGTTGCGCATTTATCCACTCGCATTAAGTATGGAAGAGGCAGTCACAGTTCATGCTCCTTTGGCGCTCTTGCAAATTCTCATCTTTTCCATCTTACAGCGGGTGACAGAAACTAGCAGTTACTGACAAATGCTGGGGGAAAGAACAAGACCTAACCAATAAATAATAAATGTATCTGTATTTCGACAACTTCTTCCCTCAAGTCCATACAAAGTAAATATGAGAATCCCCATAGGAAGTCATGGAAGCTGCCAACTTCATTCATAAAGGTGATTAAGTGAACTTTTGTACTGCTTCCCTGCATGTCTTTAATAATCCAAACACAAGTTTTGAGTACTGACACAGCAGAACATGTGCATTCATCTGCACAAGGTAGTCTTTCCCTTACCAAACACCCTGGTGGGAATGGAGGTAGCTGGAGAGCCCACAGGAGCATTGCTGCTGCAGCGCACACAGAGGGGAAATCTAGCTGCCATGAGGAATTTATTTCAGCTACAAGGACTGCTATGTGGACGTGGTATGAAAAGTTACTTGTGCCATTTCAAGCATCTACTTGTTCCCTCTTCAGCCATTTCCACTCCTTAGCCTGTTATCTTGATGTACTTGATGTTCTCAAGGACAGGTCCTCAGTTCTCTTCAACGCTGAGTCTATTGCTAACCTCTTTAGCTATTGCTAACCTTCTTCAAATCACCCATATTATTTTTCCACTGTACAATCAAAAATGTCCCCCTGGAAGTCTGAGCCATACCACAGCTTCACTATTGTCAATCCTGTTTGCTGTTGAGTGAATATTTCCATTTTGAGTAGTTATGCAGACTTATTTTTAATCACTACCAATGCAAGTACACACTCTTTCCACCAGAGTCTCAGACATTAAAAGTCATGTCACTCTCTCCTACCACTGTCTCCCTTGTCCCCACAGTCCTTTTTTTTAACATCTCCAATTTAGTTTTCCTACTCGCACTTTTCTACTGCTACTTATAAAGCTCTAGCATTTGGGGACAACTATTCTATTTCTTCTAAGCAAAACTTCTTCCGGGTTCACATTCATATGTCTCTTTAAATCAGTTTCCTTCACAGAGTCCTTCTTAGTTCTTCTCTGCCTAAAGTGAATTCTGGTTTTCTCCAAGCCAGGCTGTGACATTTTCAGCTCTGGCAGTCTCCTGAATCTCTGTCTTCTCTGAACCCGGTATGTTGGCAAACGTCAAAACAAGTTTATTCTCCCACTTTCAAACAGATATATTCCAGGGAATTATTTCTCCAAGTGTGACATAATATAGGAATCCAAGCTACTCTAGGCTTTAACTGCCTGTGGTTGAATGAAACACGCCCTGCTTCTAAGACTTAACTATCACAGTAGATAGATCACTATCACTTAACTATCAGACCCAGGAATTAGGATCTGCAAGTATTTCTTCTGATTTAAAAAACTGAAAGCACACACTGAATCTGTAATTGGATGTGCTGTAGTCAAACAAGAGTTCAAAAGCTGCAGAAGGAAATTCTTACCTCAAGAAACCACAGTAATGATTAAATAACAAAGAGCTTGAAGTCACCACCCTGGGTGAATCTCTGGGTGACTCATTTTCATCTCTGGGCACAAAACAATGCCTTTTAATTTCCTATGCTAATACTTAAAGTATCGCTTCATATGACTATTGACTACTACATTTGCAGACTGAATCACTAATTTACCTTCAAAAGGCATGTCCTCTTTGCAGAAAATCATACAAATTGCCTTGAGTATTCATCAAATTGCCCAGCACAAGCAAGAAGTGTGTTTCCAAAGTTTGGCCCTGTGGTCCTGTGTGCATGTGTCCTGTCCTGTCTGCTAATTGGACCTTAAACGTGCTGAAAGAGTGAGGTGGAAAAGAGCCACCTTATCTTTGTGTTCCAAAAGAATTTTTAAAAGGAAAAAGAAACTCTTGCTGTGAATAACAAGAATGAGCATCTTTCAAATACTGTTACTAGAGTGATAAGAATTACCTTTCGTTCATGTCTGTAATATCCTAAACAGCAAGGACTTCTCCTCTCTCCTCAATTGAACGTGTGTTTTATTTACAGTATTACTTTCCAAGAGATAGATATTAGCACATTTATTCAAAAGAGATGAACATTGCCAAAGTAATCACTGAACACATCTTTCACTGCATAGCCAACCAGTGGCTAAGTTCTGAAAAGTTGTGCTGTTAATAACAGCACACTGCAGTAAACTAATTGTATGTAAAGTCAATGGGTGCATGTTTAAGAATTTTAATTACTGTTCTCTGATTGCTTTATATTCAATACGTAACATACAGGTAACACAGCCTTTATGATGATAAGCAGTTTAATTAGAAAACCAAGATAAGGGGGAAAATGCCTTCAAGTTACTGAATTTGTTCCTGCTGGCCATGTGATAACTTGAGCACATAGTTTCCCTTGGTATTTTAGAACGTGAAATACTAATTTAACCTAAACCTTTGTTTCCTTACACTACAACAACTGCTTTATATGCCATTTGGTTCTCTTTCTTATGGGTGTCAGCGACACAGTTTAATTAGATCACAAACACCAACCTGTCTTTAATCTTTAAGCAGGTCCATGCAAATGAGTGGTGTTGCAAACTCCATGCCCATGGCCAGCGGGAGCCTCCTAGATGAGCTGAGACAAGCCTGGGCTGCACACTGGCAGTGGCATGCTTACCATTTCAGCAAACTGTCTCGGAGGATGGCCATTGATTTCCTAGTTATTATGAACATGAAATTATTGAATGACAGATGATAGAGTGTTAGGTCCTACAAGTATTTTCCCAAATGGGTTATCTAGCCTGTGTTGCCGTAGCAACAAGGCTGTTTGACAGCGCTTGTGACAAAGAAGTCTTTTCTCAGAATTCAGCTACAGTATAGCTCCTTGCTTCCTACCTTAGTCTTTACTGCCTTATCCAGCATCTCCTCAATACCTCTCCATCCCATGCCTCCAGCCAGTGGCTCCAAAACTAACCTGGGTATGGCACTGGGTATGGCTCCAAAACCAACCAGGGTATGGCACTGCCACCAGCCTATGGCAGGGTGTGATGCTTTTGCCCAAGATAATGTTGATCTCCATCAGATAAAGCAGCCAGTCTGATAGTCCCTAATCCATGAGGAATGCAAGTTCTGCAATCAGGACACACAACTGAAAGTCTAGGAGGAACCACACTGAAAAATCAGATGTCATCTTGCACAACTAAAGGGTAAATAATTTCTTGATGACATGTCACTTCTGCCTCAAGGATACAGCGAACTCTTTATTTTTTTTTTATAAAAAAAAAAAAAGGGTTTGATACAGAATAGTTTTTTTTTCATTCACAGGGAGCTTCACAGCCCAAAACATGGTTATGCACATTCTCCTTTTCACCATAGCAGCTCATGTACCACTGTACTAGCAGTGTGCTCCTTGTCAGGGAGGAATTCAGTGCTTTCTAAGGAGGCCAGACTCACAACTCCACATCAAACAACACAGCAGAGATGTCGCAGAGGCTTAGATCCAACAAAAAGCAAAGCAGAGAAAAGAGTTACGCCTCTGGAACATCTCCTTAACCTTTTCTTTCAATTACAGTCCTTCTTCACCTTCAAGTCATGACTCCTGGGTTTTTGGGTTGTTGGGGTTTTTTTTTATTGTTTGTTTGTGGGTGTTGTTTGGGGTTTTGTTGTTGTTAAAAACACAGTTGTTAAAACACAGTTACTCCACTTCCCCAAGTGCCATCACATTTGCTCAGCTTTTCTGATCACACTAAAAAATACCTCACTTTTGAGTTTCTGACTCTCAAAGAAAGCTGCTTTGATAAAAAAATAAAAAAAGAATTATATGTGAATGCAATATTATGGACAATAATAGGTTATTTTCACTTAAGCTGACTCATTGTCCATTTAGATGGTTGTAGAGAATGGTAAGGTCCCCTCTAAGTCTTCTCTTCTCCAGTGAGGGCACCAAGGTGTGGTATAGTCTCACAGATGAAGCATGCAAAAACACCTTTAAAAAACATCCAAAGTTTTATTACTAATGGGATCTGACTCTTATCAGACTGTCTGGATTTTATTTGCACTCTGAATTTCAATTTTGCTGGGCTGGTTCCCTCACTGGTGTCAGCACATACTTCTGCTTTTGGGTGTTCAAGAGTGGAACGGTCTCTGGTTAGACCCGTATGGTGGACTGTAGGTTGCAGCTGCTGTTGCAGCTTGCCTAGACATGAGGCTGCTGCCACCCAATGCTTCCCTAACTACATTAGCTACCTCATCTGCCCCAGAAAACATCCTTTGCTGAAAGATGGGCCCAGTCAGTCCTTGCTGTGAATTTAATGTTCTACGGAAGCACCCTCATCTTGGGAAAGGCACCAAAGAGCCAGCTGAGGTGAGGTTTGAGCTGGTTGCATGCAGGTTTTGGCATTTCCCTGCTGGATCATTTTCTCCCTCTCTTTGAGAGAATTCTCTCCGTAGTATCTTTTGTAGTGCTGTGTTTTGCAGTGGTAGCTTGAAAGGTGTTGACAACACACCAGTGTTCTGGCTACCGCTGAGCAGTGCTCACACAGCACTAAGGCTGTGCTCTTCCAACATGCCTCCTCCAACAGTAGGCTGAGGGGTAGGCAAGACATTGGGAGGAGATATGGCCAGACCAGCTGACCCAAAATGACCATATGATGTCAGCTCAGATATAAAAGCTGAGGGAAGGAAGGAAGGAAGGAAGTACAAGGGGGCATTTATTAATGGTGTTTGTCCTCTGGAGCAACTGCCACGCATATGGAAGCCCTGCTTCCCTGTAAGTGACCAAACATTAGCCGCTTATGGCAGGTAGAGAATAAAATCTTTATTTGCTTATGCTACTGCACATGGTCTTTGTTTTTGCCCTATTGAACTAAATCTTGACCCGCAGGTCTCTTGTTATATTTTCCCTCTCCCCAGTTCATCTAGAAAGGGGAATGACAGAGCTGCTTTGGTGGGCATCTGGTTTCCAAGCAGGGCAAACCAGCACACGTGGTTGAAGATGGAAAGTATGTCTGGGAAATCTGGTACAAGGCCTTGTTGCAAAAACAGAAGTTTTTGAAGAGAAGGCTTCGAGGGGACCTGATAGTAGCCTTCCAGTATCTGAAGGGGGCCTACAGGAAGGCTGGGGAAGGATTATTTACAAGGTCCTGCAGTGACAGGACAAGGGGCAATGGGCTTAAACTGGCAGAGGGGAGATTTAGACTAGATGTTAGGAGGAAGTTCTTTACAGTGAGGGTGGTGAGACACTGGAACAGGTTGCCCAGGGAGGTTGTGGATGCTCCCTCCCTGGATGTGTTCAAGGCCAGATTGGATGAGGCCTTGAGTAACCTGTACTAGTGGGAGGTGTCCCTGCCTATGGCAGGGGGTTGGAACTAGATGATCCTTGAGGTCCCTTCCAACCTTACCATTCTATGATTCTATGATTCTATGATAAGTTAAAAATGTGCACAAATAATCCCTGATCTATTTACTAAGAGAGAGATTTTTCCTCCAATCTCCAATAAAAATCCATCTCAAATGGTGTGTTTTATGTCAAGATGGAAAAGTGCACCAAGTAAATTCTTTTAAAGCACACAGAATTAATGGGGACATGCAATGATCAGATCCCAGGAGAATTTGAGGACTAAGAATGGAATGAGAAAATTGAGATAAGTTTCTGCAATGAAGCTTAAATGCTTAGTCTGTGCCAAGTGTCTTCTTTCTGGCCAAAAATATTTTAGGTTTAAAATATTTTTAAGTTCATTAAAAAAACCCCAAACCTCTTGGTACAGCCACATCTGCTCATAACAGCACTTTTATAGGACAGCTTCAATTAGAGTTGGCTCTTCATGAGCCTCATCTAGGCTATGCTGTGCAAAGCAATAAACAAAGCACTGAAAGCACATGGTTAGCTGCAGCTTCACACTGCCACCAGCCCCCACTGTCGTATTTCCTCTCCTCTCCGCCTTCTAGCATAAGTGAAGCTGTAAATGTTTTAGGGCTGTGTGATAGTCCCTGAGAAAAACAGGGAGCATATGTAGTGTGTTTTCACATGGAAAAAAAAAATAAAAATCCTAATTTAAAGTGTGCCTTCTGTCCAAAGTACACCCTTGATGCTAACTCGGCTGTGATGCAAATCACTTTACACAGATTACTCAGCCATAGATGATACCAAGCTACCATCAGAAGGGTATTAGTCAACAGTTTCTCATGAAGTCCAATTACATGTTTTCTATATAATTCCCTCACTACCCACTACAATTTTGCTGATATTAGCTCATCCAAAAGGCATTTCAGGGACCAGAAGGACAGATAATATCCATTACAAAACCATTCTGTGGTTTCTGTCAAATCTAAGTTAAATGCACAATAGGGACTGAAAAGCTGCTACAAAACTGCAGAATCAGGATCTATATGAAACAAAGACACTATATCAATACACTTTTTAAATGGAGAGACATTCAAACACATGAAGACTGAGCTGAAAAGGATGCACACTACCTCTGAGCAGCACCGTGACATAAGGAGCTGCCTGGCCCACAGACATAACTGATATCATCTGGCTTTTCTCTAATTTATCACATAAAGTCAGTATCAAACGTATGGAATTTTTAATTGGAAAAAAAGGTGGCAAGATTTTTGGCAAAATACTCTCCTCTCTTCCCAGCTGGATTTTCAAAATGTGGTCCCTTCTGAAGGCATTTAAATGGCTAGATGGTTCAAGGTAGAGGTAACGGTACAAAGTCCTTCACTTGCAGATCACAGGTTTGAATCTGATCCCAGCTGATAGTGACTGAATGTTATTATGATAAGGCAGCTGTTCAGTGGTCTATCTGAAACAAGTTGGTAGTTTCAGGCCAGTCCATACTGGGCAGTTTTGCACACTAAAACCATACCACTTGACTCAATAAGAGGCCAAGGACAGAGAAGACGTGGAGACTGGGTCCATTCTCTTGAATGAAAACCAAGAACTTTTGCTCATTTAGGATTGATGTATAGTGATGAATAACACAGAGAAACACAAGCTATCTCAAGCTATGCTTGACTTCACTGAACTTGTTCTAGAAGCAAAACAGGAGTTTTTGTGGTGGAGGGCCTAAATAATACCTGAATGCCCATCTTGCTCCACCCCCACCCCCGCCTCCCTTCTCCTCTTCTTCCCCAGTGGAAGAAGCGGGAAAGCAGACAAAAGTCTTGGCACCTTCCAGTCTGCCACAGACACTCCACATTTGGAGTCACCATACACCCTGCTTTGTTTCTGGTAAACAAAGGTCACGGTGCTGGGCTCGTGCATCTCCCTTTTTTGGTGAGGTGACTTGGGATTGGTTCCAGGAATGTTTTTTTTTGTCTGTTGCTATCGGTCAAAACACCCAGTCAAAACTCTTAAAAACCCAAACCAATTCATTTTGTTCGATGCTTCTACGGTTATTATTTCGCCTGCTACCTGTTGGCATTGCTTGGCGTCACATAGCGGGGAACTTGCCTTTTCCCCACAAACGGTGGACCCGACCCTGTCTGTCTGTCGCGCCGAACCAGAGGACTGCAGGGCTTGCCCTGTGCTGGGGTATACAGTTGCCCGCCTGAACTCTGCCCAGCCCCAGTCCGTTTGCTGGCCGAGCCCAAGAAACAGCCCTGAGGCAAATCTGCGACACCGGGAGTTGCCGAGCCCCACAGCCGATTGGGATACTGCTCCAGCCCGGGGGCTGACCGCTCCGATAGCCTCCCGAGAGCCACGGAGGATTTGCCTCGCGTTCGTGATCTCCTTGGTAGACGTGTCCAGTTGGAGCCATAGCTGCGGCGGGGCCACACTGCATCACCGCCACACGTGGAAGGCCACCCCGCGGCAGGGACTGTGTCTTTCCTCATTTTTGGTTTCCATCTATGCTTTCAAGTTATTAATTCTGAGACTCCAATAAGTGAGTAAATTCTCTTTTTTTAAGTTCGGGAAAGTTTATATTCAATCTTAAGGCAGCAGTTTGTGCTGCAGGACTTTCTAGCTGTTCATTTTTCTAAACGTCTCTGAAAATCATTTAAATTAATTTTATTAAATATATATACATTCTGCAAAGGTAGTTTTACCAACCGCATATTAGAATCTGGGAGTGAATTGTAAATAAATTGTGGAATTTTCTTTATTTAATAAAATATCTAATATTTTTATATTAGCCTTGTTACAATTAATTTATAACCCAGATTCAACCCCTCCTTAACAGTTTTCCACCTTATCATCAGCAAAGATGTCAGTTCTTAAAGATTTCAGTTCTTCTTACGAATCTCTTCTCTCATGAATTCTTATATGATGAAAAAAAAACTGAAAGACTACAAGGTGAAAGCAAGTCCCTATAAAGTGTTGAAAAGACCACTCTTAGCAGGGGGAGGGCTTTTGTTTTGGTTTATGTACTATTTTTTATACTATTTGCCAAAAGAAATTACTCCAACTCTAGTTATTAAAAACAAACATACAAATAACCCAGAAAAGAGTGAAAACTGTGAAGCCTCGGTATATTTATTTGTGGGATCTTTAGGGAAACAGTCATTGTTTTATTGATCTATGCTGCAAAAATTGTCTATGCAAAGACAGCATTGAAAAAAAACTTAATGAAATTACCTAATTACTAGCTTTAACTCAAATCAGTACAGGCACCTTACAGTCAGTGTCCCCAAAAAACACAGGATCAGCTCCAGTATTTTTAACTAAAATTAAACAGAGCCGTGGCAAGCTGCTGATCAGGCTATCCTGATGGAAAACACTGCCAAATGATAAGACTCTGTGACATTTCCCCTTTGGGTTTGATGCTTCTGTCTTGATAAGCATCTCTAGGTCTAGTCATTCACAAGTTGGATGGATACACACCAACCATCCCCACTTAGCAAAGTTTGCAGGAGTAAGAGTTTCAAGAATATGAAAAAAAATTGGTAATTTTCTTTTGGCCGACAAAGTAGAGAAAAAATGTCAAGAGAAGAGCTTTCAAAAGAGATTCAGTGGGTTCTTGAAGCTGTAAGTGGGAAAAAAAATTACACTGCTGTGCTGGCAAAATGGGCACTAAGGAATATCCCTTTTCCACTTCACTGAAAAGTGCTCAAAGTTATCTCATCCAATGAAAAGTGAATGAAGAAAGTAAAAGGCTATTTCCCTCAAACCCTTCCATTTCAAAATCCTGACTACAGCCCTAGTGCAGTGTAATACTGTATAAACACACTTGTTTAAAGATAACGCTACTTTAGCTTATTTAGTTATGGGCAATTCCAGCAAGTTTAAAACCAAAAAGAATACATTTGCTCACTAGGCAGATTTTTCTATAACGCATAGTAAATTCAATCTACTGTTAAAAAAATTACTTCATTCTAAAAGCAATTAAAAAGGACATTTCCCCCCCCCCCAGCTTGACTTGTCAATCCTATTAGAACAAATCCTAATTAAGGGTGGAAAAGTGGCTATTTTATCTGCCAAATGAAAATAATATAGTGCATATTAATGAGTATTGGCTTAAAACCAATTAGTCATTTTGATTCTGTCTTGTTACAGTGGTAGAAATTACCTTCAAAAGATACAGCAGGATCAGCAGTCATTTTCAAACATTTGATAAACACAGCTTTCCTATGTGACCAAATTAGGCATGAAAATATCTGAAAACAGTAACAAGATAGACGCAGCAGTTTACAGATAGCTTGTGGAATATAAACTACTTTAAATAATAATAATAATAATAGTATCAAATCCATTAAGAAAGACTTGTCAATCTTTTCTCCACATGACACTTGCAACAAGTAGACTAAGACTAATTGAAGGTCAAATGTTGCTAGGAGGGAGGAGACCAGTCTCACAAATTATGTGAGCAGTCTTCCCTCACCATGCTACAGAATCACACAGGAACACTGATATGAAGATTTTCAGTAGCAAGTTTATACCTCTCATCACGTACACATTTTGAAAACTGAGTTCATTACAATGTGCAATGGGCAAATGATGCACAAGAATAACAAATCCTACAAGTCCTTCACAAGTGGTTAAGGAGCCACTTAAGTGGTTCAGAAGGCATGCTAGGGCAGTTTGCACTCAATGTGCCTGAACACTGGAGTGCAGAGAGCAAAAATATATTAAACAAGGTGTGGTGCTTTTACCCCCCAATGGTAAATTATCATGCTACTCAGAATTTGGAAGTAAAATGGAATTATTATTTACAAAAAGCAGGCTAAATATAAAAGGTAATAAACATATACATATACAAATACATATAAATGCATACAACTAGACAAAAGCCTGGACACCCTGTTGGAAAAAGGCCAGGTTGCTACAATATTATCTCTCTCTTCTTATCAGTAGCCCCAACAATGATCAGAGCAGAGCATGCAAGACCAGAGAGAGAGACAGTGGGGAAAAAACAAGCAAGCAAGAAAGAAGGAATAGTCTGAACCTCAGATTATACAGGAAAATCATAAACCAATGAAATGAGATAAATGTATCTCCTATGTTCTGTTCAGCCCCCTTTGGGACGCACTTTCAAATTCTCTCAAAAACTTTTATTAACAATTTACAATTAAGACACCAGTCTTAAACTGCAACACAAGGTCACCTATACTTGTTTTATTTCTGATGTTTTGGATGACTATACAGTTGTGTAGGCGTTTGCATTTTTCAGCAACCATTTAAAAGCACTGGATATTTTCATAAAAACCAATATGTTCTACTTCGGTGGCACCCCCCGTGGCCTTGACAGCCATATAGAAATTGAGTGATGACATTTCATTTTCAACACTTTGTGTAAAGATAAAAATAACATCCTACAGAATCCCAATGCCAGATCATTAAACGCTTGAAAAACCATCTCATTTTCTTATATGGACACAAGTACCCAAACGATTAACAGGCTTCAGAAAATAAATTAAAAACAATTAGCCAAGACTGAACTGGCCATCTCACTACCTCGAGAAACCAGATTTATGACCATTTTCATTCACATGAAGCTGATGGGTCTTTCCAGACACTTGCCATAATTGCAACAGTTACATGAAGTATCTGGAAAAGCCCCAAAGACAGTAGCATGGGTTATTGTTACTATCAACCAGTAATGAGACATCACTTGACTAATATTATCCACACCTCAGTAATTTGATTTTGGCATTGTGACTCGACGTAAATGACCACCTCCAACAAAACCAAAACCTGGAGAATAAAGGCATTGAAAAAAACCTTCTTTGCAGATACCAGAAGGCTGGTATTTACAAGAAGTTTGGGCACTTCAAAGTTCAGAAACGTACTCTAAGTTTCTTAAGTACCTGAACAATTCCTCCTGAGGAACATATGTCCAGGTGCCTAAATGACTTTGAAATCAGGTGACAATTAGTTGCTTTAAAAGTACAGTGGTAACTGAGTAAACACCATTCTAATACTTTAAGCTGACAATTTATATTCTACCTGAAACAAATCAGGTTTTGCTCTTCTCCTCTGTCCACAATGATTTAAGGCAGCAGCTGTATTGAGGTTTTGTAATATTTAGACTTGACACCGAAAAACACAGTCTGCAGGTACTGACATACTGTGGCACATGACACCTCATTTAAAACAAGTCACACTGAGAAAAGGAGTTTGTTGGGCTCTGTATTGTACATTTTTATATTCACCTGCATTTCTAGCTTACAAGGGAACCTCAGTCATCAGTGAAAACTAATGTGAAGGTTTGAGAATCAGAAAAAAAAATTAACATCTCNGAAAAAAAAAAAAAAAAAAGTCTGGAGCCCTACCTAGGATTCTTTTACACTTTGAGACTTTAGTTACATGTAACATGCATTTGTTATTACGTATGCACAACTACCACAATAAGATGTTCATCATATTTATCAATGTTCATCATATTTATCCTACCCAGTTTTTGGAGTGAGGGGCACAAGGCCACTGTGGCACTCCATTATCCCCCAGAGCAGGGCACTAAACAGGGCAGTGCCACATGCCCTCCTACCTGTCAGGAACCTGCCACTCCATCTGTTTTAGTCAACTTGCAGGCATGAGAGAAATTAATTTTGCACCTCAGCCAGAATATATTCTAAGCATCAGCTATCAAATTCAGTTGAGAAAACAGGTATTTCTGGTTTAAAATTGTGCAGCAACTTCATTGGTCTTTAATTTTGCATAGTCCCCCTGAAACACTTTGCTACTGAGCAGCCTTTAATAAGATTTGAAGCAGATATTACTCCAGGGCTTTCTCATCTTCATCACTTGTTTATTCTGACTTTGACATTTATTTAGTTAGAACAGATTTGCCAATCATGCACAACCCTTCTTAAAGCCCATTTCCATACACCAGTGAGTAGATAGAACTACCAGTGAGCAGTTCTATCCAGTTAGCAATGATCTTTCCACATGCCCAAAGTAAAAATGTACAAAACCAAGGAGCATACAAAATAGCCAAGGTGTCTGTCACAAAAGATCTGCTATTCTCTTCTCTATCATTGCTCACACTAAATGGAAATGAAGAGAACCTATAAACATCTTTTGGTGAACAGCTTCCAACATGGCCTAACTCTTGTCAGATTTACCACTTCCTTGAAATTTACTTCTGTGGAGGAATGCTTCAAGTTTTGGAAAGCAGGATTCAGACCCTGGTTACCACATCAGCTCCTCCACAGCTGGAGAAAAGAGGAGATCGCACAGTCCTTATCTCATCTCCGTCACATACGTGGTGCTAGGAGAGGAAAACTTGTTAAGATTGTCAAGTACCATTCACAAATTTACGCCTATGGAGTTGCTCCTCCTGGAAGTGAACCAAGTAACTCATACTTTTTGAAAATTGCTTATGACAGCTTCTCAGTCTGCTTCAGGCTGGTTCTCTGTGATGATTTGTATTTTCATACATTAAAAAATTTACACCTGTCACGTCCTGACAGAGTGTCTCCATCTTCAATCTTTTCAGGGAAAAATCTTTGTTTGCATACATTATCCAAGTAGGTTTCTATTAGAAGTCTGGGTGACGTAACAGGTGGACATGTAAGAAATATGCAGCAGACAACCAGAGAATTTTAATGAGAGACAAGGACTTCTGTGATAGCAGAAAGGGGATGAAAATTACAAAACTGATCCCTGACACTTTAAACTGAATATGAAGCCCATGGGTAATTGTTAGAAAAAAAAGGACATTTTGGTTACAAAACTTTCTTTACTACCTGGGTTGACCTCAGAATTTTTATTTCTATTTAGGGAATCACATTTTGGGAGTCGAGCAAAGACAAGAATGGTTGTTCTTGCTAGCATTCTTGCAGATCGCAAAACAAATATGTGTTCCCCAAAGCCACGGAGACTGCAGTGGGGGAGGTGCAGGACTCCTTGCATATTCAGCCAAGCCCTGACCACTCCTCCAGAAAGTGGACACTTGGAAAGACATTTAGCATTCATCACAAAAACACTATACTCTTGACAAATTTTGAGGAAAAGTGTGAGCTTTGTGGCACAGGTTCAGCACTGTGTCAAATTGCACAGTGATAAATCCAAGTATTTTGGCAAGAAGACACTTTGGCAGCACCCTATCACGGTGGCTCCTTCAACAGGCTCACGTGTCTGCAAATTCTCCTGTTCACATCCCTCTTCCTGCAGTTCTGAGAGCTTTCACTTTGCACAAGTGCTCCTGTGACTTCATTTTCACCAGGCAGACCGAATTTACAGGGTGGAAGGCTGTGCAGGCAGGAGGCCACATCATTACTTATGTAAGAAAAGTTGTATGGGATGGCTAGGTGAGAACCTGCCTCCACAGCTGTAGATGCTACCTGTCAGAGACTGACATAATTTGGGGTGACAAAGAAAGGGAGTATCCCTCTGGGGTTTGTTTCCAGCCTCCATTAAGTGCTAACTGAATGAAGACCCAGAGTAGGATGACCAAAGTGAGCATCAGACGAAGTCAGCAGTTGTAACAGCTCCATTATGCTCCATGCAACAGCAGGCAAAAGACCTTTTCCCCTGCTCACCCCTGCTCCTCCCACACATCCCTCTTTCACTCCACTGCAAAAAGATTCAGGGGGTAAAAGAAAACAAAGAAGATGCTACAGCTGGCAAGTGCCATGAGGCAGCACTATGCCTCTCCCAGTTTCCTTCTGAGGAGAGCAAACCTTCTGAGGAGTGTTAGGGAGTGTTATTCCACACTCATTACAACTGTAACTAACCATAGTAGCACTGCTGGGCAGTAATACCTAATTACCATTGCTTTTATAGTTTAATAAATGGTTGGATTACCAATGCTAAAAAGACACAATTTGTCAATTGTAAATTAATGTTATTCAAATTAACTTTAGACCATAAAGAGGGCTTTTAATGTCACTCATCCATTCAACATTTACTGCCCCTGTTTTGTAACTAATGTGGAAACTGCTGAATTATTGGATTTCTTCAATCTTTTGTAATTCTTTATTGCTTGGTACCTTCTGTTGTGCTTTAATGATCTATCATGCCAAGCGCTACCAAATAAAGGGCTATGAGGAAAGGTCTGGTTAAACACTCAAATTAATTTCCCTCGTTGAGCTACTCTTACTGCAAGCCTCTCTTCTCTGTTTAATTGCTGAAGAAACTAAACCTCTAATATGTATTTTAGCTCTTGAACCATCTTCTTTTGTATAGGCAAAATGCGCCAGATTGCAAATTTCCAGGAAGTTTTAAAGGTAAAGGTAACATACACCCACATGCTGCTGAAGTTAAAAGGATGCATTCATGTGCTTGCTTCTAAGCCTCCAAAAAGGCCACTTCAGTCCTAAAGGCAGTCAGACCAACCCCATTAATGGTGCAGTCTTTGCTGTTGGCAATTATTACGTTTTCCAAAAGGCCATTTTTAGGTTCAGGTTACTGACTGCAGACTTCAGTTTTACTTCATCTGGAAATGTAAACTTTTTTTTTTTTTTTCCCAATGATTTCCCAAGATAATGACCACATTTAGATGGTCATTTTTATGAAAGCAATGCTTTATCTAGCTGGGACAGTATTTTGTCACATGCAAAATGAAGTATTTCTTTCAGGTTTCATTTATCCTTGAAAAATCTCACAGAAGAGCAGTTTTCCCCTTAAAAGAGAGCAGACACCAAGCACTGATGTAAGGGGTGATATACATCTGAATGCATACACAAACAAATATGAAACTGTATCATCTTGTATCAAGTGACTGTTTCCCATTAATTTAATTAAAAATTAACAAATATTTGTAAGTGGAGACACTTTCTATTCAAAGACAGAGCAGTCTGTCATCCATGGTACAGCTGATGAACACCTGCTCTAGTTCTATATACAGCATAAAGCCTAATCATTTTGTCTTTCTTGCTTATCTAGGGGAGCATCATCACAAGATAAAGGCTGGAAGGAAAAGGAAGAAAACATCTGCCTGGCCTGTTTGTGCAGGGCTAGGAGGAGCTGCACCCATATATACCTCCTCCACTTCTTACACTTGTGTGAAAAAACTAAGGAAAATATTTCTAAATTGGCCTGAACACAATGCAATGAGAAAAATGGATGAAGGCAAAAAGACATTAATACAAAATAAAGCACACAACAGAAGAAGCATGAGTAAGTATTGTGGGATGTCATACACTTTTTTTAAAGTGACATCTTTGTATTGGGAAAAAGAATGAAACTCACTGTTAATGTCGTAAGTAAGCAGTACCTGGTAAAGTCTCAAACACTTAAAAAGAGGAAAAAAAATAGAATTCGCAAATATGCAAGGGACTAAGTGAAATAAAAACTACAGGCAAAACACAGAATGAGAGTAAATGCAGTTGTGGTCAAATGAGTTCTGTCTGAGAGAAAAAGCCAGGTGAACAGAAGTGAGTGAGACACTTCTGACACTGAAGTTAAAAGTGGGTCTTCTAAATTAAGTGACAGTGTGACAACATCTAATTGGCCATGTTTGTTACACAGAAGTGAGAAAATCTACTTTTGTCACCATTAGTGAATGGCTGGTGCATATTCACATATTAACAACATTCGCTTCTTTGAATAAATTAATATGTTTCTATTTCAAACACTGAAACCTTGCCCTTGATTTTTGAATAGAGGAAATGAGCTTCCTTTCTCCTTCTGAAATACTAATAAACCCAACCCCTTTAGAACAGCTATAGTCCAATAGTTTGAGAGTGATCAGTCTCTATCAGGGTGAAAAAGTAAGATAAACCTATCTTGCTTTTTTTTGACTCAGTTTAAACAGACTGAGATTAATCAAGTGTTTTTGTTTGGTTAGAACAAAATTCTTATGTTCTTCACTCAAGTATCTCCACTACTTTGTTACTTCTGCTCAGCTATTTCATTACATCAGGTCTGCAATGAGACTAATTTCTAGTTCTTTAATGACACTTCATGGTGCTTCTTAAAGCAGATTATTCCTTGTGTTTTATTCAATTGAGTCCATCAATCAATATGCAGTAGCTGAAAATTATCTCAGCATAAGAAATACATTGCTAAAAGGGCAAATAAGAAATAATAATTTACCTCAGCATAGTATCATTAATTACCATAAACTAATTCAAAACATTAGAGTTTGGTTTTGGTTGGTTTGTTGCTGTTATTTTTTAACCAGACTATGAGATAGCTGAGGTAGGTATGAACAGAATATTGCCACAATGGCAAAACCAATGAAAAGCACCTTCCATTACTGAGGATTCATTTGTAAGCCTCCCAGTCTCAATCTTTTTCCCTGGAAGAAAGCAACTTGTTTTCTCCCAAAGTCACAAAGACTCTTCAGACTGCAGACAGAAGAGATGCAAGAGAGCCTGGTTGCACAGTTTCCTCCTCTGCAGCAGAGGCAGCTAAATGCCCTAGTGACTGCTTGGTCTACAGCAGAACTCAGGTAAAGCATCCTGCACACACACTTTTGCCCTCTCCGTTTCCTTGCTGAACTGCATCTAACCAATAGGCTATACTAGAGCCTTACAACTGGATGCTAGAAAGCAAGAGATACTGGCCTAGTAACGAGTTCTGTAGTGCCTGCAAGGGGCAAGCCATGGGCAACAGACACGTTCCTTGAAAGCAGTGTGCCAAAGAAGCATCATCCAGCAAGACCTGGAGTCAGTGACTATATTGCAGTGGGTCGATTGCCCCATAGCCACAACCAGGCCCACGGTCTCTGAGTGAGCCTGGCCCTGAAAGACACCGTATTGCCCTGCCTAGGCTTCCCTGCAATGAAACACCTTCCAGCAGCAGAAATGAAAGTTGCCCTATACCGTATTCCTATTGTTGTGATAGGCCTAAGCAGACCAAAATAGGCTTATACATGTCCTACCTTGCCCAGACATGTTTTTCTGCTCTCCCTCCTTCTGTTTTGGGGAGAAGCAACCACAGGAAATAAGACAAAAGAATGTGAAGCCACTGAGTCTAAGGACTGTGGCCTGCCCAGACTTGTTTTGAACCCTGCGGTAAACAAGGCACACACGGTTGCCTCGTGCAAGGCTCTAAAAAGGGTAAAGCATGCCTACAGCTTCACCTAATATGGTCAAGCTCAGCTAACTGCCATTCTGAATGGCTATTGTGTCCAAAGGCCCGTTAGTCTTGGGGCTGTATGTATAAAGGGAGATGAGCAGGGAGCAAAACATGTGCTCTGCTATTATATGTGCGCTCTGCCATTATAAGGTGTGATCTGGTATTGTATCTGCTCTCTGCCATTGCACCCATGCTTGCTTATTGCTTTATTGCATCCTAAGCTGTGTGGAACTCCAGTGACCAGGATTAGGCTCTAAATGCCTCCACGCAATCGGCCTGCACAGCCAACATGACACCGTGCTGAGACTGCACACTGGAAGACATCCTGCCTGCACCTGAAAGCCTCCTGCCACTCCAGTGCTGTGCCAGTAAGACCCCCTGGAAAGTTCTCCTGGACCACACTGCCTAAACTCCACTGCAACACCACTGTTTCACAGGTTATAAAGTTAAATGGACAGTTTTGGTGAAAGATGAAGAAATAAGACTAAAATTCTGGCATATCTGCTTCCATCTTTTCTGATAATTTTAATCTTTTGAATAAAATCACCTCACACAAGTGAAGTCAAAACTGGATGAAATGGATAAAAGCCCTAGAAAGAGAAGAGAGAAAATACTATAAAACTGCAGGGAAAACAAGCACAGGACTGTCAGTGATGCTTCAGGATAAAGTGCTTAAAGTCATATAAATGTACAACTCAAGATATTCCACATTAATCAATGTACAATAGCTCCCATGTCCGTTGTCCTCTTCAGATCAAAACTCCCAGGAGATTCTTTATCTTTTTTCCTGTAGGACTGGTTGTAGCATTTTGTCTGTCCCTCATCACTTCCTCAGCTAGATTTATAGATATAAAATAGATTTATAGACAAAAAGATCTCTTCATTGAACGTGACACAGAGTTTTGCCAGGTAAAAAGAACTGCCTCTGCTTTGTCATACCTGGATATTCATTTGAGGGATACATATCTCATTTTTCTTGCCTGTGTCATGAAGCTAAAAATTGAAAACTAATTATACAATCCCCAACAAAAAAGATCTCAAGCAACTGGATCAATTCTTGAGACCCTCTCTATCTGCCCTTAACAGCAAGTAGTACTGCCGACATGGATCAGCCTTTATTCCCTTCCTTGAATGTTGTGCCACTGACACCAAACTGCCACACAGCTTTAACAAATGGACAAGCAGGAGAATATATAGCAAAGATCTTTAATTTCCCTGACTACTCCAGCTATCCATTTGCCAGAGGAGAATAGGGAGCTCTACCTGCTAAGAGACAGGCCATCAATTCCTGAGGAATAGATGCTTTCTGGAGTAGCAGGCCCTACTCTCATGACTGGGTAGACAACCTTACAATGCAAGCCTGTATTCACCATTGGATATGCAGCCAGGCAAGCATGATACCTCCACTCCTCTTCTTAACTTCTCAGAGAAGCAACGGAGAGGAGTTAACAAACCAGGGAATGTCAGAAAAATTGCTCTAATTTAGAGATATCAGCCTTGATCAATGGAATGGTGCTAGGCAGGCACAGTTACTGGGGAAGGAGAAGTTATTTGGTGTATAACAACAGACTGTTGCTCTTCTCAGGACAGCCAAGTATTTGGAAAGCAGATCAGACTTTCTAGAGTAGAAGAAAGGAGGCAGAAAAAAATAACATTTTTCTTCTCTCCTAGGAACCGTGACAGGGTTAACTGTTCCAAGTCTACCAAAGTATACAAAATCATTAGCTATGCAGTGAATTCCACAAATGAAAACTTAATATAGACTTCACCACTTGTGTTACTCCTGAGAAAGGAAACAAACTATTCATACATGGTCATTCTGAGCAAGCTTTTTCACTGTCAGTGTCCAGTCATTAGAAAGTTTATTTCTCTGCTTAGTACGTTCCTAATTTTTTTTTTTTTTCAAGCCTCAGGACAGTACAAATTTCCGCTGGTAGAAATCTTCACAAGGTGAGTTATACCTACTACCTTTTCAGGAGATACGTTCTCTTTGTCATGCAGAGTGTCACACAAAGAGGTTTTACAATCAGATACACTCAGAAGAAAATACAGTGTGGAAAAAATTGCAAATGGATAATAGCTTTCCCCTTAGAGTTTCAAGTATACTGTAAAAAAATGCCACATATTTAAAGGCAATAAAGCAATCACAATCAAAATGCCTCTGTACAACTCATACATTTTTTTTTTTTTTACATGCTTTGCTCTGACTGATACATGCTTTGCCTGAAATGATAATCTTACTTTTGAGGTTGATTCCCCATTTAATATCAAACGAATCATCTGTTCTTTCCATTTGAAATGGACTTGGTAATTGTTAACAGGAAATTCAAACCAAACAGCAAGATGCCATTTTTCATTTCTCTTTTCATCAAAAAAAGTGACTGGCAAGTGAAAAAATGGATTATAGAGAGCACTGGCATTGGCTTCATTTATACTTCTAGTCTTTACACAATGGTTGCTTTTTGATTACAGAATCATGGACAGCATGAAATCACTTGCCACCCACTTTTGAAATCCTTCCTCTTTCCACTTCTATTTTCTAATACATTTAGAATAAAATAATCTGAGTTCTTAACACAATTTAAAGTTATGAATCAGATCTTTTTTCTACAAAAGCTAAGAAGCACATGGCTGAAAGTTAGCATTAAGCATTCCTATCCTGGACAGAAGAAGACATACTATCTAAATCAACTACTGAGACCAGACATTTTCACAATGATAATTTCACGTAGCATGTTTCCCCCACCCCACCCCTCCGTGGTAAGTTTCTGGTCACTGAATCTTTGTTTCGCCAGATTGATATTTAAGCTTCTATCTTTCTTTGTCTGCTGTTTCTGCTCTATGAAACCTAGCAGTACTCATTTTATTGATGAAGCCTTATGAAAAGAAATGAGTTATCCAAAAAGGAAATATTATGGTCTATCCCATTAAACACAGTAAAACTTTAAATCTCACATAAAAACAGGTCATCCAATTACATGGTAAAAGCGACATTTTTTCATTGTCCAGTACACAATATATTTACAGGAAAATTACCAGAAACCCCTCAGCTGTATCAGATCTGAACCTTATATTTAGATGCAGTCATATATTACAGCTGATAATGTGATGTCAGTGAATAGATTGGAATTTTTCACTGTCCTTTATCAAGATAAATTGTTCTGTCAATAGCAAATGGCTGGCAAGTATTAACACTCTGCACAGTATATGACTTTTCATTCCAAGCAAAAATTGTATTTAATGCTTTTGCACAAAATCTATGGCCGTGACTATCCCTATTACCTACTTAACTACCTTTTAAAAGGAGGATTTATTTCTGCAAATTAGGATCTGGGTAACAAGACAGTACCATGCATCATAAACTTTAAGTCAATACAAGGCAGGACACTTGCAGTTCGAATGGGGAAATACCTTTCTCTTATCACTTGGTTATCCAACAGCATTACCAAGCTGTGCTGGGAGCAGCTGCTCAGAGCAGAACTTTATCTTGGCGTTCTTCCACCTACACTGCCACTGCATCCCACAGTAGCAATTTGCTCATTGGCCTATTACTTTCAATAGGTATTCCAGTAATTGGCTATTTCACACTTGTAAGGCTTGAACTGGCAGAGTGCAAAGGGCAGGCAACCAGCCTGTCAGGGTCCTGCAAGCTGGTCGTCCATCAATTATCATCAGCTTTTACAAGAATGAGCAAATGCTCTGAAACCTTGTTGGCTTGGATCAGCTTTGCTATGAGCGCAATTTATCCCCAAACCATGTTAAGTTCCTATCTGNCAGGGGTGGGGGGGGACGTTGTTGATTATCTGGAGGATTGCAGCTTCTGCTGGGTTCTGTGGCCACCTGCTGTCCTACACCCGCTCCCTTTGCCAAAAAATACTCAAGGCAGACAAATACAGTTTTTATATAAATAATGTCTTGAAATTAAAAGAAAGATCCTGCCTACAGCAGCTGGGCACAACCAAGGCCACCGGTATTGTAGGTAAATTGTTCTACATCTACATTTATGATAAACGCATTTGGAAGAAACCCAGGGTTAAAGCATTCAGTTAGGAAGTTACATCAACCATAGCACTATTCACCCAACAGTCTGACAGGCTCCATTTGTGATAAAGTCATATCTGAGCTCTTGCTCTTCCTACAGCATTTTGTTGTTCTGCATCTTTCCAAGCCAGGCTTTTTCATTACCATTATTTTAAAATCAAAAAGGCATACAACATTTTGACAGTCTTCTTTCCTTTTCACCAGATGTTCCAATTACTGTGAATACCATTTAGTATAAGGTGACTGTGACTTTTTATCTACCAGTTTCTTGTACATTCCAGACAATGCCTTCCCAAAAGCCAATATGATTTCTGATCTAGCAATTACCTGCCTCAAACAAAGTAAACAAACCACAGATTAAAAAAAAAACAACAAACAAAACCCCAAAACAAATAACCAACTAAATCTATGACATGTGCTAATGAAATCCCTAGTATTTAAAAAAAGATGAAAAAGAAAAAAAATCATATACATGTTAAGATAAAAGTGATTTAGAAAGCTGCTAAGGGTGTTCAAAAATCAATTCCAAACTTCAAGAGGACACGACTAAGGCTCCTAATAAATCCACCTCCAAATGGATCTAAGAGTTACGCGCCCTTACTAGTTGAATAAATGAAGTGACACTGAAGCATATCTAATTGTAATAAATCACAAGATAATCTGTCAAGCCCCAAGTGTTCAGGTCCTGTCACCCTTCTTCATCCATTATTTATACACAACCTTCATTGCCGGTGAAATCCCTATGAAGTATAGCTTGGCGTCCCAATGCAGCCATTTTAGCCACTCAGCAGAAACAGTCAGGAATCAAACCTTTACAAACTCTTCAAAACAGTCATTATTCTGCTGGAGAGAGAGTTCAGAAGGGAACATGCAGAATCCACAACTATTTCCTTCTTTGTTTAATGGACTGAAGAGCTACCCACCCCTGTGTCTTTGCACTGGATGCTGTGGTATACTCTGCTGCCAAAGCTTGCTTTATACCCATTTCAAGATGCTATCTGGGGCCCCTCTAGCCTTTTATTTCTTTATTCTTAGACAGGAGGGTTTGCTTAGAAACACATCTCAGTCCTCCTCATAACATCTGCTGCAGTAATAGGCAAGCAAACTAATGGAGCAGTGCAATTTTTTTACTTCAAACTTGCCAAAGATGTGTGAAGGGCAAACAGTTGGACATATTTACATACATTCATGATCCAGAAAGTCTCAGTTCAGCAGCTGCTATAGCAAAGGCAATCCTTCCCTGTTAGCCCACTCAGCGAGAAAGGCTCTGCTTTGCATCCTGCTGAGAGCGATGGGCGGCTTACAGGGGAAGCCTCCACAGTGATAGCTGAGCAGGGGATTTTTTGCTGACTTCCATTTTAATAACTGAAGTTGCAAATTCTTTAATCACCACTTTATTGCAGAAGAAACAGGGGGTTCCTCCCATCACTCCTCTTCTTCCCCCAAGACAAACACAAACAGTTTTTAAACGTGAGAATAAAGATGCACATTTCACAGTACTTCAGCAGTTCATTCGGGACCTTTGCTTAACTCACAGGGCTGAGATAACAACCCCAATCTGCTTCAGGCATGCAGCACTAGAGAATTAAAGCTCCTGTAAATTACATGACTATATTCCTCCCACAGCCCAATTAAAGGCTTTATTATTTGTAAATAAAGTACCAAATAAAAAAGGTATCACCCAGATAAGGCAGCTGTTGCCATTTGGCTCTGGTGAGCCTTTATTTATGTCCCATAAGTTTGCAGTGTGAAAGTTGCTGATAGGCCATGTGCATTATTACCAGATGCCCCATGGAAACTGCTTGTGTCCCTGGGGCCAAGTCCTCAATAGCACACATCTTTTCCAGTACACAAGCACTCTATTCACACACGACGTGATTCCTGTTATCGCTTTCTGCCTCTCTAGCTCTGAAAGAGCAGAAATGGCTTCCCCATTAATACAGCACCCTCCAGCAGCCATGGAGCTGAGGACTGCTCAGGTTCTGAGCTGGTACCTGTTCTAGTCACCTCTCAGTATGACGGCTGGTATGTCCAGAGGTAGCTGGATATATCAATAGGATCTTCTCCTTACATACTCTAAAGGAAACAGGACTAGGCCCCTAAGCAATACCTTCATCCTGCTGAGAGCTGCTATGACTCATTCCTAGGCTAAAACAGCTGGCTGCTGATGTCTCTGATACCTCTGTTCCCTCCTGGCTGCCCAGCAATGACTCTGTGCAGAGCTGAAGCTTCTCTCTTCTTCATTAGCCATTTGCATTGACTTAATTAAAACATGATTTCTTTCCTTTTTTTTTCTTAATGTAAAGAACAATGGCTTACTGGCTTTTACTACTGTTCTGTGTTTTCATTGCAAAAAAAATGATAGCAACCCTAAGGAACCAAGACATTAAGTCATCAGCACAGCACTCCCATGGCTTACTGTGCATGATTCTCATCCCTTCTCCAGCTTTTTTAATTTCAGGCACTTCCCACTTCCTATTTGGGCTTCTGAGTGATACAAGTGTGTAATTAGTGAAAAAAAAGACATTAACACGTACGAGGTACACTTCAGAAAACAAAAAAATCAAGCTATGCAATTCTGCTTGCTGTTTCTTGTGATTACAACATTAATTTCTTTCTTTTGGGGAAAAATAAAATTCCTGGATTTCACAGATGATGGTAGAGCTAAAAATTAATTTAAGATGATAATGCTACATGAAAATAAAAACCTCTTCTGATTGAATTTCAAGGACTCTTCTGTTTAACTAGCTTCAAGAGTCCTTTTTTTGATCATAATAAAATTATTTGCCATATGGTTCAGATGCTTGTGATCCTCTCTGAATGAGAGGATTATGCATGAGATATAATGCTTACTGTAGCTGCAGCCAAGAACACAGCTGGCTCTGATAATGCCAACAAATGGCTTCATCTATCTCAATGTCACGTAGGAGCTGGTGCGATGTGAATCAGCCCAGAGTACAATTAAAATCTACATCATCTGTGAGAAAGGTGATGGAGGTTCTGACATCAGAGCCGTGCCAGATTCATCCTCTTTCCATTGTAACAGAAGAAACATGTTGCCCCTTTCACCCTGTCACACTAATGATGTGCTTTGCACATCCCTTCCTGTGCACATTAAAGGTAGTAAATCAGGGAGACTCCTATTTAAAAGCTTCACCTTTATCTGACATTCAGTAACGAGAACAATTTCTAAATTTAAGTTAAGTGTATTCCTTGTTCCCTTCTCTGTGATGAGATAATGCCATTTGAAGTCTGAGTGAAATATGCATAGAGAAGTTTATGATCCATATGGCCCCAAATTGTGACAGTCTGCAAGAATTTCCTTGTTTTAGTTCATCAATATTTAGTCACACTAATAAAACCAGGCTTGCACATCCATTTCTTCCAGCAACCCAAATTTTATTGCAAAAAACTGGTCATAATTCACAACAAACAACCTTGCTATCAAGACAGTGACGAAGCTTCTCTTTTAGGGTTTTAAAGCTGGGGGATGGCAGGGGCTTGTGCAATGATTTTGGTTTATCGTTACATTCATTAAAGAGAAAACCCACAAATATGTTTTATTAGCATTTTCAACAACTTAACATAAATATAAGACATAATCACTTATGCCTGGCTCTCAAATTTTATTGCAAGCCAGAGTTCTATTAAAATATTTTAAGCCTTTTGATGCTAGAAATGTAAAAGCTTGACTGGTAGAACATGGAAAGTCACTGGCTAATGCTGCTTTTTCCTTTCTGTCAATTTTAGCTGCATCAGTTTGTGGGGAACACTGCAAACAGTATTGCTAATCAATTCAATGTTGGCACTGGAAAATGAAGATATGCCATTTTACACTCACAATCTTTACTGGCTTTGAGATATAATCAAGGTCTACTTAAAAAACTTTAATCACACTATATACATGCAGATCATTTTTAACTATCTCCTAGTTAGGACTTCAAAGTCACAATACACAGGCCTTAAATACACAGATAAATACGTTTTTAAACACTCACATTTTGTACTAAATGAGACAAAAATACACCACATTTAACTCTACTCTGTTACTCTATCTCAGCGCTGTTTGTCGTAATGGTGTTACACTATGAATAAACTGGTGATATGCAAGTAATAAATTATGATATTATGCACCAATATAAATATATATATATATATATATATATATATATAAACCTGGGAATGTTATGCTGAACCTCTCTCCATGAGAACTAGCATCTTGTTGCTTTCTGTTAAGCAGTCAATGGTAATAGAAGGCTTTACCCATATGCCAGTAGGCACATCTGTAACAACATTGCTCTGTTAAGTTGATTTAGACAAAATGACAGCACCATAATCTTCTATAGGAGCTTCTGTGGTGCAAGATTTTGAGAAACATTCAGGTGACACAAAAAACCATTTGTTTTTAAATTTAATGCCATTTAATATAGCAAAATTTACAAAACAAATTTTAAATTGACTTAAGAGTTTCTAAGGAATACTGAAGAAAGCAGATGTCTCTTAACTTAGCAATGGAATCCTTACAGTTCATGGAAAATGTCATTACTCCCAGTGGAGGAAAGAAAACAGAAGAAAAAAAAGTCAAGCACATTTTTAACTGGGCTTGCCATGTCTGCCCAAGTCTAAACGTACTAAGCTACACAGAAATGAAACAAAACCCTGGATGCCAAGTTTTCATGCCTCACTGAATAAATGTTTGTTCTCTCACTCTTTACTCTTGGTGGTTTTTTTTTTTCCTTTCTCCTCAAATACTAACATGAGGTAATTGCATAACAATGCACCCATTTATACTTCAGGCAGGGGCTCTTCACAATTGATAACAAAGAATCTGCCTTTGAAGATAAGACACCTGCAATTATCACAGTATCACAGTATCACCAAGGTTGGAAGAGACCTCAAAGATCATCAAGTCCAACCCATCACCACAGACCTCAAGACTAGACCATGGCACCAAGTGCCACATCCAAACGCGCCTTGAACTCCTCCAGGGACGGCAACTCCACCACCTCCCTGGGCAGCCCATTCCAGTAGCCAGTGACTCTCTCAGTCAAGAACTTTCTCCTCACCTCCAGCCTAAACTTCCCCTGGCGTAGATTGAGNCAGGCTAAACAATCCCAGCTCCCTCAGCCTCTCCTCATAGGGCTTGTGCTCAAGGCCTCTCACCAGCCTCATTGCCCTTCTCTGGACACGCTCAAGAACCTCAATGTCCTTCTTAAATTGAGGGGCCCAGAACTGGACATTATATCCAAGTTCAGCTTCTCTCCATTACCTGAGTAGATAAACACATAGTAGTCTGTACAAGTTTGAAAACAAATTGCAATAGCTTATATAAGCACCCACTATAAATGACAAATTGTCATTTTCTGTACACCTTTCAGTAGCTCTGAAGTAAAGGAGTGAAAACACAGAAAAGGTAAGAAACACAGATCAGGAATTCATAATGTCAGTAAAGGTGACAGATGTTCTCCAAAATGCAAAAATCCTCCCCCCA
>VWZE01001487.1:0-12811 GCA_013396675.1 Eubucco bourcierii | reverse complement strand
GACCAGGGCCTGTGAGTGTGAAGCTTCTCCTATTTGTAATGGGCCTCATCTGCTTCACCTTCCTGATCAGGAGGTCTGTAGCAGACTCCTACTATGATGTCACCTTCCTGTGCCTTCCCTTTAACCTTTACCCACAAGCTCTCTGTTTTTTTCATTACACAGCCCCAGGTGGAGCTCCATGGACTGTAGTCTATCTTTGATGTAGAGGGCAACACCACCACCCCACCCTTCTCCCCTGCCTGTCCCTCCTGGAGAGTCTACAACATCTCTCCCCATGTTCCAGTCACGAGATCCATCCCACCATGTCTCAGTGATGCCCTGCAGACTTGCATAGCTTTGCAGTTCTTCCTGTTTGTTCCCCGTGCTCCTTGCGGTAGTGCAGAGGCATTTCTATCACATGGATTGCCTTGTGATGGCTCCCTGTTGGCAGCTACTACCTGAAGGGCACCTGGCTCATCTCTCTCATGCACACTTTGACTGCATTATCTTGTCCCCAGCATGCTTCTGGGCAGCAGGTTGAGAGCTCTTACTAGTCCCCTTTGCTCCCACACTGCTGTGCCCTCCCACAGCTTGCCACAGGGCAGCCTGATGACTTTATCCCCCTCCCCCTTCACATCCCATTCGTAGCCCTGCCATCTCCTCCACAAAGACCCTCTTCTCCCTTCAAGAGAGGTGTCTCCTGTTTGATGTCCACAACCCTGGTGCCCAGAAGGCTTTGACCACACGTAGATGAAGTCTCACTTCTTTCCAAATCTCATAAACCCTAGCTGAAGGGCTTTGTGGATTCCAGGATACTGTACAAGTCTTCCCACAGCAGAGCACAGGTAGAGTCCTGCAGACCTGCAAGTCTCCTCCAGCATCCTCACTATCTTCCTGTTCTTTAAAACATTTCATTTCTGCACTTGAAGTTGTACTTCTCACAGCTCCCTTCAATGTTTACATCTCCCCCTCCATGATAATGTTCTTTCTGTGTTTATGGGATATTTTAAAGTTATGGAAACAAGTCTCCACTGTGATTTTTAATAAATGTTGTTGAATAGTCCCCATCCTTTTATGGAAAATCATGAGAAATACTTTGCCAGTCACCTTTCACTATACCACCAGCACCACTCCTGTTTGGTACATTAAACTAGGGAGGGAGGGAAGAAGAGAAGTTTCCCTTACTGGACCACATTCCAGTGTATATATATACACTGTAATATAAAATAAATACTGTATAATAAAATAAATACTGTAACAGGTTGACCAGGGATGTGGTTGAGGCTCCATCCCTGGAAGTATTAAAAAATCAAGTTTGATGTAGCCCTGGGCAGCCTGATCTAGTTGGAGGGGTCCCTGCTTATTGCCAGGGGAGTTGGAACCAGACCTTTGAGGGTCCCTTCCAACCTGATGCAATCTGTGAATCCGTACTGGAACACATTGTTTTAAAAACAATATATGGTATTATACTCAGTTACTTCCTCCAAACTCTTCATTGTGCTCAGAGAAACTCTCAGGACTTTCACTTCCCAGGGGTTCTCAGGCTCTTTAAGTTTTCTCCACAGGATGTTTTGGGTGATTTAATGCTTCAGATGCTTGTTTCAACAATCTGATTTTTCGCTAGCTCTTATTGATTGTGCTCATGAGCTTCCTTGTGTGTTTTACTAGCAGTGCTTTCTCTTACTTGGCTTTAAATAAGTTCTGGTAAGTGCTAAACTTAGCTAGATGGTGGTAGCTTCAGTCACTCCACGCAACACTTCTGAGGAAGATTCTGCTGACGGCTTGGAACCATCATTTTTATTTTGAAGCTGGTTTCAAAAGCAATTATTCTCTGCTAGTTTCCAAGTGTAAAGAAATGCATTTTTCTCTATGCCATAAACCTTTAGTATTCCTCTGGCTCATTGCTGGCTAAATGCTGGAGTTTCTTCCACTTCAATGTTTTACAAAGCCTATGTAAAACATTTTCAATTCTCTGATGCTGCTTCTAGGTTTGTAGTACTTGGTTTATGCCTTTGGGTTTGTTTTGAATGATGCAAAATGAATATTGGATGTTAATGTTGCTATCCAGGCAGAGAATGTTAATAACTAGGAAAATTGTTCATTAACATTAAATCTCACCAGAAAACTTAACCTACAAGGTTTGAAAAGCAGGGTTTAGAAATTTATACACACAGGGAACAGGCAAAACTGGAGCACTGTAAGAGGTACTCGGCAAAGGCAAACATTGTAACTGGCAGAGAAGGTTCCTGCGGTCACTGCACCGCTTGTGGTTCACTATCCTGCTCAGCCACTGGGTGGGCACAGGAAGCTCCTCTCTGCTTATGGCAGAAGGCAATTAGTGATTACAAGAGGCTTTAAGGATTTACTCACAAAATACTACCAGACACTACCCAAAGCATGTGGAGAGGTTGCTGTCAGTGGCCTCAAAGCTGTTAGAGGCTTTGAAGCTTTCCCAGGCTCTTTTCTCAGGCAACTGGAGTCTGGCACAGGCTCTGACCTGGTTCCTCTTGACTCCCCATTCAGCAGCAGCCTTGCAGAGGGACAGGCAGGATGCAATGCCATGGGCAGGCTTGGCACAATGTCACCCTGGCTGTGCAGGCCAATCACCTGCAGGCATTGAGACCCTGTTCCTGGTAGTGGAGTTCCACACAGCTCAGGCTGCAATGAGGCAGCAGCAGCAGCACCATGAATACAACAGCAGAGTGCACCTTGTGCTGCCTGCTCATCCCATTTTATCCATCCATTAGCCTGAGTCAAATGAGGCTTTGGACATAGATTAGCCAATCAGGATGGCACTTTGCCAGGCTTGACCATATTAAATGAAGCCATAGGCTTGCTTTACCCAAATTTGGGCAGAACCCAGGCCTTGCACAAGGCAGCTGTTTGTGCCTTGTTTACCACGGGGTGCAAACAAGTGCAAGCCACAGTCCTCAGACTCAGTGGCTCCAGGTTCTTTGTCCTCTTTCCTGCAGTTGCTTCTCCCCATAGCAGAAGGGGGTAGAGCAGAAAAATACGTCTGGGCAAGCCAGAACATGTATAAGCCTTTTTGGGCCTGCTTAGGCCTACCCTGACAGGGATTCAATATACTCTCTGCCTCTGTGTTTGAGCTGGGTGAGTGTATTCCTCACAAAGAATTAATGTTCAAGAACAGTAAAGAATGAACTATTACAATGTAACTTTTAAATAGAGCCAGACAAGTTTATTATGGTAAAATTTTTATATAGAATCCCCTAACAACTTTTGCCTGACACATGAGTTTGCACAGAACTCTTCACCGAAAGGGTTCTCAAACACTTGAACAGGCTTCTGAGGGAGGTGGTTGAGTCCCCAGTCCTGGAGGTGTTTAAAAGACACAGACGTGGTGCTGAGGGACATTGTTTAGTGCCAGGCTCGGTAGAGTGAGATAATGGCTGGACTCAGTCTTAAAGGTCTTCCCCAACACCCTGATTCTATGATTCTAAAAAGACCTTTAAAAGAGAGTGACAGATGACAAGAGTGAACTGGGGGAAAAGTATCTACTGGAAAAGATTTATGTGGAACTATTCCCTTTTTACATCATCAGTGGACTGGAGGAGGAAGAAAACAGAAGAGTGCATTAATCTGAAGACTGAATTGAAGGAGATTTTTGCAAGCTCCAGTATGTGTAGTGAACTTGAGTGACCTTAACACCAATCAAACAGTAGGCTTGAACTAGGAGAGTAAATATTAAGAATGATTTGAAATGTAATTTTAAATTACCTTAAAACAACAAGAGAAAGATGGCAAATGAAAGACAAATTATCAGAAAGTTAACCAGTGCCTGCATTAGAGGTAAGTAGAACATGACCCAAAACTGAACTGTAGAATCATAGAATTGTTTTGGTCGGATAAAACCTCTAAGTTCACTGAGTGCAGCCATCCCCTAACACCACTGCGGCCGTTAAACCATGTGCTGAAGTGCCACGTCCACGTGTTTCTCCCATGCCTCTAGGGACAGGGACTCCACGATCTCCCTGGGAAACCTATTCCAATGCCTGACCACTCTTTTCAAAAAACCATTTTTCCTAATATCTGATCTAAACCTCCCCTGGCAAAATTTCAGGCCATTTCCTTTTGCTCTGTCACCTAACTCCAAGGAGAAGAGACTGACATACATCTCCTGTAAACCTCCTTCCAGGGAGTTGTAGAGAGCAATGAGGTCTCTCCTCAGCAACCTCATCTCCAGTCTAAACAGTCCCATGTCCCTCAGTTGTTCCTTGTAAGACTCATTCTCTAGACCCTTGACCAGCTTTGTTGCCCTTCTCCAAACACACTTCAGCACCACAACGTCCTTCTTGTAGTGAGGGGCCCAGAGCTGAACACAGGATTCCAGGTGTGGCCTCGCCAGTTCCCTGAGTACAAAGGCATGATCATTTCTCTACTCCTGCTAGCCACCCTGTTGCTGATACAGGCCAGCATGCTGTTGGCTTTCTTGGCCACGTGAGCACACTGCTGGCTGATGCTCAGCTGGCTGTTAACCAGCACCCCCAAGTCTTTTTCTGCTGGCAAACTTTCCAGCTGCTCTGCCCTAAGCCTGTAGCATTGCTCAGGATGAACCTGAATCAGGTGAAGGTCTCAAGGTGCTACCTGCTTAGCAAAATGGAGACAGAATCACAGAATGGCAGGAGGACCTCTGGAGATTATCTAATCCAATCATCCTCCTGGAGCAGGATCACCTAGAGTAAATCATACAGGAACACATAGAGGTGAGTTTGGAATGCCTCAAGAGACAGAAACTCCAGAACCTTTCTGGGCAGCCTATTCCAGTGCTCTGCCACCCTCAAAGTGAATCTTTTCCTTATGTTTACTTTGAAGCTCCAGACATATGTTGGAGGATCCATAGAGGAGATGATGTTAGGCTGTACAAAGTGTGTTAAAGGAACACACCTCCAGTTGCAGGGACGAAACAGGAAGACCCAGGCTCTGAGCCTGGTCTCCCTGGCAGGCCTTCAGGATTTTTGCCCATGGATCAAGTTTCAGGATGCCAGGCCTGCTGGCAACAGATGGGATGTACCTGTCTCAATGGGGATAAAGATCTTTTGCACAGGAGCTGGTGGCAGGGCTCATCTAAAGACCTTTAAACTATGTGTGAAGGGAATAAGGGATAAAGCCTGCAGGTGTGTCTCCAGCATTTGTGGGACAGCATATTAGCAAGGTCCCTCACTCTGATGTCAGAGAGTCATAGAATGGTAAGGTTGGAAGGGACCTCAAGGACCATCCAGTTCCAACCCCCTGCCATAGGCAGGGACACCTCCCACCAGTACAGCTCACTCAAGGCCTCCTCCAACCTGGCCTTGAACACCTCCAGGGAGGGAGCATCCACAACCTCCCTGGGCAACCTGTTCCAGTGTCTCACCACCCTCACTGCAAACAACTTCCTCCTAACATCCAGTCTAAATCTCCCCTCTGCCAGTTCAAACCNAGCCCCAACTCTCTCAGCCTGTCCTCACAGCACAGCTGCTGCAGCCCTCTCAGCATCTTGGTGGCCTCCTCTGGACCCACTCCAACACTTCCATGTCCTTCCTGTGCTGAGGGCTCCAGAATTGCACCCAGGACTCCAGGTGGGGTCTGAGGAGAGCAGAGCCAAGGGGCACAATCCCCTCCCTTGCCCTGCTGCCCACACTGCTCTTGCTGCAGCCCAGCACACAGTTGCTGTCTGGGCTGCACTCACACTGCAGCCTCAGGTTGAGCTTTTCATCAACCCAGACCCCCAGGGCCTTTTCCTCAGGGCTGCTCTCAGCCATTCCCCACCCAGCCTGGAGTTGTGCTTGGGATTGTGCCTACCCAGGTGCAGGACCTTACACTTGGCCTTGTTGAATGTCCTGAGGTTGGCCTGGGCACAGCTCTGCAGCCTGTCCAGGTCCCTCTGGATGGATCCCTGCCCTCTAGCAAGTTGACTGTGCCACACAGCTTGGTGCCATCTGCACACTTGCTGAGGGTGCACTGATTCCTCTGTCCATGGCACTGACAAAGATGTTAAACAGCACTGGTGCCAGCACTGACCCCTGAGGGACACCACTTGGCACTGGTCTCCAGCCCTCCAGATACATGCAACTGGAGGGCTGGTTTGGATGGATAAAAATTCTCCAGAAGAGATAGGTCAGGAAGGAAAGTACTGTCTTGAGCATAGTGACAATGACGATAGGATTGAGCTTTTATGGAAAAGAACCATGGGGAAGGCCAAAAGGCAGATACCTTGGTGGAGGTCTGTTACAGATCACCCAACCAGGATCAAGAGACACACAGAATATTCTATAAGCAGCTGGGAGAAGTCTCACAATCACTTGTTCTCCTGAGGGATTTCAATTTACCAGGTGGAAAGCAGAGAGGAATCAGGCTAGGAGGCTGGTGGAGTGTATGGAAGAGAGCTTCCTGACAGCTGGCAAGCCAGTTAGGGAAGGCTGCCTGGTAGACCTGTTGCAAAGAGAGGAGGACTTGTGGCTCATGTCAAGGTTGGAGGTTGTCTTAGGCATAGATACCACGAAACAATAGTTTTCAATTCTCAGGGAATTAAAGAAAGGGGTCAGCAGAAATACTGCCTTGGACTTCCAGAGGGCAGACTCTGACCTGTTTCAAGAAACTGGCTGACAGAGTCCCTTGGGAGGCAACCCTGAAAGGCCAGTAAGTCCAGGAAAGCCAGATAATCAAGAGGAAAATCTTTTTGGTGCAGAAACAGGCCATCCCCATGTGCTGTAAGACAATCTGGTGGGGGAGATTGTCACAAGCCCTGTGAAGAGAGGCTGAGGGAGCTGGGATTGGTTAGCTTGGAGAAGAGGAGGCTCAGGGGAGACCTTCTTGCTGTCTACAGCTACCTGAAGGGTGCTTGTAGCCAGGAGGAGGTTGCTTTCTTCTCTCAGGCAACCAGCACCAGAACAAGAGGACACAGTCTCAATCTGCACCAGGGGAAGTTTAGGCTGGAGGTGAGGAGAAAGTTGTTGCCTGAGAGAGTCATTGACTGCTGGAATGGGCTGCCCAGGGAGGTGGTGGAGTCAGCGTCCCTGGAGGTGTTCAAGGCAGGTTTGGACGTGGCACTTGGTGCCATGGTCTGGTCTTGAGGGCTGTGGTAAAGGGTTGGCTTGATGATGGTTGAGGTCTCTTCCAGCCTTGGTGATACTGTGATACTGTGGAAGAAAGCTGGCCTGGCTGAACAGGGATATTGGACTGGAACTCAGGAAAAAAAGTCCGTGGCCTATAGAAGAAGGGACAGACCACTCAGAAGGTACACAAAGATTTCATGAGGCTATTCAGGGAGAAAGTTGGAAAGGCCAAAGAATGTGGCTGCTGCCATGTTTCCATACGCACATCAACAGCAAAAGGAGGACTAAGGGGAATTTCCATCCTCTCGTGGATGTGGAGGGAAACACAGCGACAAAAGAAGAGGCACTCAATACCTCTACTAATAGGACCAGTTGTTCTTTAGATACACAGCCGCCTGAGCTGCAGGGATGGGCACCAGAATGAAGCCCCCATCATCCAAGGGGAAATGTTTAGTGACCTGTTGCACCACTCAGACCCACACAAGTCCATGAGGCTGGGTGGCTTACACCCAAGGATACTGATGAAGCTGACAGAAGCACTCATCAAGGCACTCTCCATTATTTACCAGCAGTCATAGCTAAGTAGGGAGATTCCAGATGACTGTAGGCTAGCAAATGTCACAGCTATCTACAAGAAGGACTAGAAGGAGGATCCAGGGAACAACAGGCCTATCGGTTTGACCTCTGTGTAGGGGAAGGTTATGGAGCAGTTCATCTTGAGTAACATCATATGGCAAATACAGGACAACCAAATGATCAGGCCCAGTCAGTATGGGTTCATGAAAGGCAGGTCCTGCTTGACTAATGGTGTTCTATGATGTGACTGATGGGCCAAGGCCAGTGCTAAGAGGTTCAAGTGCTGGGTCCTATGCTTGGGTCACGGCAACCCCATACAATGTTACAGGCTTGGGGAAGAGCATCTGGAAAGCTGCATGGTGGAAAAGTACCTCTGGGTACTGGTCAATAGCTACTTAAATATAAGCCAGCAGTGTGCCTGGGTGGCCAAGAAGGCCGAGAGCATCCTGGCCCATATCAGAAATAACGTGGCCAGCAGGACCAGGGAAGTGGTTGTCTGCTGAGGCCACATCTTGAGTACTGGCTTCAGCTTAAGGTCCCTCACTACAAGAAGGGCATTGAGGTACTGGAGCATGTCCAAAGAAGCTGGTGAAGGGTCTGGAGATCAGATCTGATGAGGAGTGCCTGAGGGAGCTGGGGTTGTTCAACCTCAAGAAAAAGAGGCTCGGGGGAGACTTTATCACTCTCTACAACTACCTGAAAAGGGAGGTTGTAGCGAGGTAGGAGTCAGCCTTCTCCCAAACAGCAAGTGACCTGACAAGAAGGAACAGCTCCAAGTTCTACCAGGGGAGGTTTAGGTTGGGCAGTAGGAGAAACTTCTTCACCAAAAGGGCTATCAGTCCCTGGAACAGGCTGCCCAGGGAAGTGGAGCAGTCACCATCCCTGAAGGTATTTCAAAGATGCATAGATGAGGTACATAGTGACATGGTTTAATGGTGACCTGGAGGTGTTTGGTGAAATGTTGGGGTTGATCTTAAGGGTCACTTTCAACAAAAACTATTCTATTTGACCTAGTATATGAGGAATCCTGAGGACTTAGATCTTCACAGAGATTTCAAGGAGAAGACAAAACTATAGGCTACTTGAAAAGCCCTACTGAATAAGCAGGTCCAGTCTTAGAATAGACTGGAACTAGTCAGGAGGAACTTGTAACAGTCCTCTAGCCTGACCACTTCAGGGCTGACCAAGAGTTAAAGCAGGTCACTAAGGGCATTGTTGAAATGCCTCTTAAACACCAACAGACGTGGGGCATCAGCTACCTCTCTAGGAAGCCCATTTCAGTGTTTGACCATGAACTCAGTATTTGAAAAAAGTTTTAGTGTCAGTTCTGAACCTCCCCTTGTGCAGCCTTGAACCATTCCCACAGTATCAGGGAGAAGAGACCAGCACTTCCTCTCCACTTCTCCTCAGGAAGATGAAAAAACCAAAGAGGTTGGCCCTTAGCCCCCTTTTCTGCAAACCAGACAAACCCAGAATCCTTGGTCACTCTTCACAGGACATTCCTTCCAGCCCTTCCACGTGCTTTGTTGCTCTCCACCTGATGTTTAAGGACCTCCACATTATTTTTAAATTGTAGGTTCTAGAAATGCACAGAGCCAAGGTGAGGCTGCACCAAGTCTAAATGCAGGGGAGCGATCACCTCTTTTGCCAGGCTGATTGTGCTGTGGTTGATGCACCCCAAGGATGTTGTGTGCCCCTCTGGCTGCCAGGGCACACTGGCTTACTGAGCCTGCTGTTAACCAGCACCCACAGGTCCCTTTCTGCAGGGCTGCTTTCCAGCCACTCCTTTCCCCATTTACACTTGTGCCTGGTATTGCTTCATCCCAGGTACATCATCTGGCATTTTTTCTTGTTAAATTTCTTGCCATCGATGGTCATCCAATTCTCCTATCTAAATCCTTCTGCAAGACCTCTTGTCCCTCCAGAGAGTCAGCAGCACCTCTCAGTTTGGTGCAGCCAGCAACCTTGTTAGTGGTGTGTTCAAATCCTGCATCCAGATCATTGATAAAAATACTGAACAGAACTGGCCCTAGAACTGAACCTGGAGGAACACTGCTGGTGACTGGTCATTCACTACAACCCTTCAGCCACTCTTCAACCACTGCCCCATAAATCTACTCATCTCACAGCGTCAGAAGCCTTACTGCAATAGAGAATCATAGAATCATAGAATCATAGAATGGGAAGGTTGGAAGGGACCTCAAGGATCATCCAGTTCCAACCCCCTGCCATAGGCAGGGACACCTCCCACTAGCACAGCTCACTCAAGGCCTCATCCAACCTGGCCTTCAACACCTCCAGGGAGGGAGCAGCCACAACCTCCCTGGGCAACCTGTTCCAGTGCCTCACCACCCTCACTGTAAAGAACTTCCTCCTAACATCCAGTCTAAATCTCCCCTCTGCCAGTTTAAGCCCATTGCCCCTTGTCCTGTCATTGCAGGACCTTGTAAATAATCCTTCCCCAGCCTTCCTGTAGGCCCCCTTCAGATACTGGAAGGCTACTATCAGGTCCCCTCGAAGCCTTCTCTTCTCCAGGCTGCAGAGCCCCAACTCTCTCAACCTGTCCTCATAGGAGAGCTGCTCCAGCCCTCTGATCATCTTTGTGGCCTCCTCTGGACCCACTCCAACACTTCCATGTCCTTCCTGTGCTGAGGGCTCCAGAACTGCACACAGGACTCCAGGTGGGGTCTGAGGAGAGCAGAGCAAAGGGGCAGAATCCCCTCCCTTGCCCTGCTGCCCACACTGCTCTTGATGCAGCCTAGGACTCGGTTGCTGTCTGGGCTGCATGTGCACACTGCAGGCTCATGTTGAGCTTTTCATCAACTCAGACCCCCAGGTCCTTTTCCTCAGGGCTGCTCTCAGCCATTCACCACCCAGCCTGTATTTGTGCTTGGGATTGTGCCTACCCAGGTGCAGGACCTTACACTTGGCCTTGTTGAGTCTCATGAGATAGGCCTGGGCCCACCTCTGCAGCCTGTCCAGGTCCCTCTGGATGGATCCCTGCCCTCTAGCAAGTCGACTGTGCCACACAGCTTGGTGCCATCTGCACACTTGCAGAAGAACTTTGACTGAAGGAACTTCACCCACACATAGAAGCATATAAGATTAGTTGGAACTTTGTGAACCCGTGTTGGCTGCCTGATGATTGCACTGCTCTTTAAATGCCTTTCAACAGCACCCAGTATGGTCTCTGAGTTTTCCATGTTCTAAGGTTAGATCAACAAGCCTATGGTTTCCCCAGTGTTCCCTCATGCCCTTCTTTAAGGCTTGGATAATATTGTTTAGCTTCCAGTCATTCAGTATCTCCAGTTTTTGTGCCCAGGTAAGCACAAGTTGCATCAGGACTAACCTTACAATATGTAGCTCTGCACAGGTGGAGTCCCAGTGAATCTGGACTACTAGTTTGATGTGGAAAGAGGACTAATTGACTTCATTAAGGTAATGTATGCCTGTTGATCTACTCTAACTGTCCAAGTGCATGTTTCTACTTGCATGTAGGATGTTCCTCACAGGGTTGTGTTCAGACCTTACTATGGAGCAGCCAGCATGACACTATCATGCACACCAGACTTTACTGGTTGTGACCAGCACTGAGGTCATAAGCTGTGGCCTGAAGCATGGGAAGGACAGGGTGTGTGTAAGGTGGACAGCAAATACAATCCTACAAAGTCAGAGTTGGAGAAAGATTGATTTACATTATGAGAAAAGGACTTCTTCCCCCCACCCCCCAAACATGTACTGAAATATTTTCTCCCCCAAATCTTGCAGACACTGCACTTCCAGAGGCTACTATCCAGATGGTCAAGAAGGCCAACAGCATCCTGGCCTGTATCAGGAACAGTGTGACAAGCACGACTAGCGAAGTGATTGCCCTCCTGTTCTCAGCACCAGTGAGGTCACAGCTTGAGTCCTGGGTTCAGTTTTGAGCCACTCGCTACAGGGAAGACATTGGTGTGCTGGAGTGGGTCCAGAGAAGGGCAATAAAGCTGGTGAAATGTCTGGAGAATGGGTCTTGTGATGAGTGGCTGAGGGAACTGGAGAAAAGGAGGCTGAGGGGAGACTTTCTTGCTATTCAGCCCCTGACAGCAGGTTGTAGTGAGAAGGGAGTCACAGAATCACAGAATACATTTGGTTGGAAAAGACCTCAAAGATCATCCAGTCCAACTTCCAAACCAGCACTGAAGGGTCAAAAACAAACCATGTCCCTAAACACCAGGTCCACACATTGCTTAAACAGCTCCAGGGACAATGACTTCACAACTGCCCTGAGCAGGCCATTCCAGTGTATGATAACCCCTTCAGTGAAGAAATATTTCCTGACAGCCAGCCTAAACCTCCCCTGGTGCAGCTTGTAACCATTACCTCTACTCCTGTTGTTTGACACCAAGGAGAAGAGGTTGGCCCCCTCCTCACTGCAACCTCCCTTCAGGCAGTTGTAGAGAGCAACGAGGTCTCCCCTCAGCCTCTCCTTCTCCAGGCTGAACACCCCCAGCTCCCTCACATGCTCCTCACAGGTCATGTGTCCAGGCCCTTCACAAGCCTTGCTGCCCTTCTCTGGACACCTTCCAGCACCTCAGTGTACCTCTTGTAGTTGAGAGGCCCAGAACCAAACGCAACACTCAAGGTGTGGCCTTACCAGTGCTGAGTAAAGGGGGATGATCCCCTCCCTGTTCCTGCTGGCCACCATGTTTCTAACACAAGCCAGCATGCCATTGGCTTTCTTGGCCTCCTGGCCACGATGCTGACTCATGAGTCAACTGTCAACCAATACCTCCAGGCCCCTCTCCAAGTCGTGGCTTTCCAACCACACAACCCCAAGTCTGTAGCTTACCACAGGGTTGTTGTGACACAGGTGGAGGACCTGGCACTTGGTCTTGTTGAGAACTTCATACAATTAGCCTTGCCCCATCAATCTAACCTGTACAGGTCCTGTTGTAAAGCTTCTCTGCCCTCTAGCAGATTGACAGAGTCACCCAGCTTGGTGTCATCTGCAAACTCATTGAGGGTGCACTCAGTCTCCTCATCCAGATCACTGATAAAGACATGAAGGAGCTAACAGCCACCTTCATCTCCTCCCCCCAGTACGAAACCTGAAAATGCCACAGCTGTTATTACTCAGTCAAGGTTTGTGCAGAAATCTGGAGGGGTTCAGGAGCAGGTGATGCAGTGGCAGGGGAGTACACTGAGAGGAACAGGAGAAC
>VWZE01001486.1:69700-89809 GCA_013396675.1 Eubucco bourcierii | reverse complement strand
TATTCTATTCTATTCTATTCTATTCTATTCTATTCTATTCTATTCTATTCTATTCTATTCTATTCTATTCTAATTATTATATTATATTATATCACATCACATCATATCACATCACATTACATCTCATTGCATCTTATCACATTATTTTACATCATATCACACCATATCACATCATATTACGTCATATCACAACATATTGCATCATATACAACATATCACATCGTATCATATCTTGTTACATCTTATACTATGTTGTATGATATCATTACATCATCTTTTATTATACTGTATTATATCATATTATCTAGGTTATATCATGGTATATTGTGTTATGATATATATTTATACTATAGATTTATATTACATATATTTATATATTAATATATATAATTCTCATATTACTGCATGTTATCAACTTGATCTCAAAAATCAAAACACTGCTCTTTCATTTTTCCTCTCTGGCAGGCAAAAACCCCATGCTGATAGCACTGGGAGTCAACTATCCCATTCCTTTTAACTCCTTCCCCTCCCCAAACCCCTTTGAAATCAATGTGGAGAGGTTTTTTTTCATGTTCTTAGAGTTAGAACAGGCTGGGACATTTTTAATTCCTTCCTCCCACAGGCTGCTATTCTGTGTAGCTGATGTTTTAGCTTTATTTGATTTGATTGCATTAAATATGATGGTAAAAGTAGACTTGGAAAGGATCTAGAAAATGTTTGATGCATTTGTAGTTTCCTTTCTTGAAAAACAACATTGCAAAAGGCACAGCACAACCTTTGGGTTGAACTATTAAAGTCAAATCAGAGTTGATTTTGCATCCCAAAGGTATGTCCACTTTTAGCTTGCTATAGCACTGCCCCGTTCCCATACGAATCAGTACCTCCTCTCAGACAAAATTAGCTCTGAGTTGACCTATAGTGGAAAGACTGAGCTCAAGTCAAGAAGGAGCTGAGGGTACATTGCAGAAAATGAGTTTTGTCACCTTGTTGCTGCAGGGGAGGACAGCAGGGCTCTGCTGAGGAGCTTAGAGCGCAAGGTCAGCGAGCACAGGGAGCAGAATGCTCATCCAAGCATGCTGGCAACACCAAGGGGCTTCATGCTCTGACCATGCCAGAGCAGGGGGACTCATGCAGCACAGAGCTCCATCACTAAGTGCTGGTAAAATAGGAGAAACCCAGAGTCAGCAACTTAAACTAGACTCAGCCCTGGCTCAAAGCTCCCTTCTCGTTTTCACAATGAATGAAGCCAGATTTTGCTGACCTAGCTAAAGCACAACCAATTTACACAGGGGCACCTATCCAGCCAACTCCCCAAAGCCACAGTGATCAGAGAATCGTGGATTCATAGAATCAGTCAGCATTGGAAGGGACCAGAAGGATCATCTAGTTCCAACTCCCCTGCCATGGGCAGGGATACCCTACCCTAGATCAGGCTGGCTAGATCAGAGAAGGTTCAGGAGAACCTGGCTTTCTTAAAACCTAAACTACATTCCACAGAATCACAGAATGCATCACATTCGAAAGGACCCCAAAGGTTCCTTCTCTAAGTGATTCTGCTTTGGTAGGGGGATAGAACTGGATGATCTTCCAGCCACTGCCATTCTGGGATTCTCTGATTTGTTCTTCTGCCTTTGAGCACTGCTGTGCTTTAAACATAAACCTCCTCCTGTGCTCCAGCTTCATACTGTCAGCAGTCACCTCTGGTGCTTGTCTCCTTTTGTGGTTCTTCATGCAGGAGAGGCTGAGATTGGTGATTTTTGCCCTCCAAGGTGATATTGGGACATAAACATTTGTTCTCTTTTCAGTTTTTAGTGGCTGAATGGCTGCTTGTGGGCTGCATTGGGAAGCAAATGTATTTGTGAAAGCAAATACAAGCATGAAGTCTGCCCTGGACTAGATGAAGACCACAACAAAAGGATGTTTCCACTAAAAGACCTTTTGGGCTTGCTTTGAGCCACCTGCATGATGCCCAAGCAGGAGGGAAGAAGAGTGGCATCGCACCATACCTCCCAGCTCTGGAGCTGAAGGTTGCAACCAGCTTTGGGGTTGTCTCTGCCACTGCACCAGCAGTCAGCCTCTCAGCAGCACCTTGGGAGGCAGCAGACTCCAAAGCTCTACCTGTCTTTTCCCCTGGACCTACCTTTTATACCAGAGGCTGGAGTGGCAGTGCACTCTATCTGATGTGGAAGGGCAATGGTAGTGGCATTTGAAGGCACTCTACAAGAGGCAGCCATTGAATGACACTGTGGGAAGCATCCTGCATCCATTCACTCGTGGGTGTTGCTTAGGGGACACAAGAGTCTTGCCCAGCACCACAGAAACAGAAGTTGGGATTTTAAAAGGAGGAGATTTTCTCTTCCAGGCCCCAGCAATCAGATTGGCAACAGGCAACCTCCCAAATGCCTGTGCCAGGCTGCCTTTTAGAACGTTAGAGAGTGTATGCACTAGGAAAAACTCAGCTGGTAGGGGTTGCCAGTCTCCTTTTGGCAGGACCTGTGCTCTTCAGCAGGGAGCAAGACCTGAGAGCTCCTTTTAAATGCTTCTCTGGAGATCATAGAATCATAGAATCATAGAATGGTAAGGTTGGAAGGGACCTCAAGGATCATCTAGTTCCAACCCCCTGCCATAGGCAGGGACACCTCCCACTAGTACAGGTTACTCAAGGCCTCATCCAATCTGGCCTTGAACACCTCCAGGGAGGGAGCATCCACGACCTCCCTGGGCAACCTGTTCCAGTGCCTCACCACCCTCACTGTAAAGAACTTCCTCCTGACATCCAGTCTAAATCTCCCCTCTGCCAGTTTAAGCCCATTGCCCCTTGTCCTGTCATTGCAGGACCTTGTAAATAATCCTTCCCCAGCCTTCCTGTAGGCCCCCTTCAGATACTGGAAGGCTACTATCAGGTCCCCTCGAAGCCTTCTCTTCTCCAGGCTGAAGAGCCCCAAATCTCTCAGCCTGTCCTCATAGGAGAGCTGCTCCAGTCCTCTGATCATCTTTGTGGCCTCCTCTGGACCTGCTCCAACACTTCCATGTCCTTCCTGTGCTGAGGGTTCCAGAACTGCACACAGTACTCCAGGTGGGGTCTGACGAGAGCAGAGTAAAGTGGCAGAATCACCTCCCTTGCCCTGATGCCCACACTGCTCTTGATGCAGCCCAGCACTGGGTTGCTGTCTGGGCTGCATGTGCACACTGCAGGCTCATGTTGAGCTTTTCATCAACCCAGACTCCAAGGTCCTTTTCCTCAGGGCTACTCTCCAGCCATTCACCACCCAACCTGTATTTGTGCTTGGGATCATTTTCCATTCCAGCCTTGAGGTAGCTCTGCTCTTTTACCACAAATATAGAATCATAGAATTATTTGGGCTGGAAAAGATGTCTGAGAACACTGAGTCCAACCTTCAACCCAACACCACCATGGACACTAAACCATGTCCCCAGCTGCCACGCCCACAGGTTTCTTCAACACCTCCAGAGATGGAGATTCCACCACCTTGCTGGGCAGCCTCTTCCAATCCCTGACTACTCTTGCAGCAAACAAAATTTTCCTCATCTCCAACCTAACCCTCCCCTGGCACAATTTCCTGCCATTTCCTCTCCTTCTATCACCTCAGACTAGGCAGAAGAGCCTAACACCCAATTCACTGCAGCCTCCTTTCAAGGAGTTGTAGAGAGCAATGACATCTCCCCTCAGCCTGCTGCCATGATCTACTTCCCACATCAGACCACTTATTATTTTTCCTCTGAAAGTAAAATTCAAACCCCAGATTCCTAACAGGAGAATCCAGCTGTACAAAGCTGAATCTCATCCCTCTGACTGCTGGCTTTGAGGCACAAACCTCACTGTAAATCTCTTCCAGGGAAGCTGGAACTTGTATTTACTGTAAAGGCTTCCTTTCTGCACTCATTCCGAGTCACTAATTGGAAAAAAAAAAAAAAATCATTTCTACAGTGAAACACAAAACTTTGGTTTGAGACAAGTCACTCAGGGCTGTGCAAAGTCTCTTCCTTTTGGGACTATCTCAGACTGCCCTCTGATGGCAACAGTTTAAACCGTAGGTATCCTGCTGCTCTTCCAAGGCTTGGCCAGTTAGTACTGAAAGTTCTAGCCTTAAATATTTGGAAGTGTGTCTTTGATGTAGGATGAAGTCTGTTGATGGTTTCCAAATCCTGCCAAGCTGGGGGGCTATAGATAGTCCCTGAGGTCCTTCCAACCTGATATCCTCTGAATCTACACTATGAATCTGTGAATGTCACAGAACATAGAATCATAGAATCATAGAATGATAAGGTTAGAAGGGACCTCAAAGACCGTCCAGTTCCAAGCCCCTGCCATAGGCAGGGACACCTCCCACTAGTACAGCTCACTCAAGGCCTTGTCCAACCTGACCTTGAACCCCTCCAGGGAGGAAGCAGCCACAACCTCCCTGGGCAACCTGTTCCAGTGCCTCACCATCCTCGCTGGAAAGAACTTCCTCCTAACATCCAGTCTAAATCTCCCCTCTGCCAGTTCAAACCCATTCCCCTTGTCCTGTCATTGCAAGACCTTGTAAATAGTCCCGCCCCAGCCTTCCTGTAGGCCCCCTTCAGATACTGGATGGCTACTCTAAGGTCTCCTGGAAACCTTCTCTTCTCTGTGCTGCAGAGCCCAAACACTCCCAGCCTGTCCCCATAGGAGAGCTGCTGCAGCCCTCTGAGCATCTTGGTGGCCTCCTCTGGACTTGCTCCAACAGTTCCATGTCCTTTCTGTGCTGGGGGCTCCAGAACTGCACACAGTACTCCAGGTGGGGTGGGATGAGAGCAAAGTAAAGAGGGATAATCCCCTCCCTTGCCCTGCTGGCCACGTTGCTCTTCCTGCAGCCCATGACATGTCAGAAGGGACCCTCAAAGGGCATCCTGTGCAACCCCCTGCAGTCAGCAGGGACATCCCCAAACAGATCAGGCTGCCCAGGGCCATGTCAAGTCTGACACTGCATGTCTCCAGAGATGTGATCTCAATCACATCCCTGGGCAACCTGTTCCACTGTCTCATCACCCTCTTTGTAAGGAGCTGTCTCCTTATGTCTGACCTAAATCTCCCCTGCTCCAGTTTCAAATCATTGCTCCTTTTCCTATCCCCACAGGCCTCTGCTTGAGTTCTCCCAGAAGGAGCCTGCAGGGACATGGCCCTGGGGCATGTACCAGGGAGCAACAGTGGACACAGGGGTCAACTGACACCAAAAAGAAAAAAACCAAGTCAGGGTTTCATGAGTGTTGGTCAATATTTAACAACATTGGGAGGGAAAAAAAAAAAAAAAAAAAAAGAATCATCACAGGTATTTTAGTTTTAAAAATAGTTCTGTTAACTGAGGACATTGGCAAAAAAAAAAAACAAAAAAGAATAAATGGGCACTTTCTGCAGACACAGTGCCATAGTGCCTGCTTTGTTTTCCACACAGCAGCCTGCATGGCTTTGCAAATGCCCGCAGACTCCTGTTGGTCTCACCTTTCACTCCAAAGGACTTTTTGAAAGCTCTTCACTGCTGCACTCATCCTTCCAACCTCAAACCACCTACGGTGGTCACCGCTGGAAAGCCCCAGAGCTTATCACCAGGGGCCTGTAAGCTGCAATTCCCTGTACAGCAGCAGACCAGCAAGTCCATGCCAGCCCCCTCATGGCATGCCCAAGACACCACAAGATCTATAATTAGAGCAGGAAATGCCTGTGGCACTGTGGTGAACATCACCAACAACTTCCTTTCTGCTGCTGCTTGCAAGATGTTGCTGCTGACATAGCTAAGGAATTGTGAACAAACTGGGTTGAAAAGCAGACTTATTTTTTCCATATTTCTTCCTACTTCCCTGTCTGTACTAATGGTTTCTTTCTTGTTTTAGTTTGGTTTGGGTTGGGTTTTGTTTTGTTTTGCTTTGCTTTCATTTTGTTTTTGTTTTTGTTTCATTTTGGTTTGGTTGGGTTGGGGTTTTTTTGTTATTAAGTGTCTCAGTGCAGGGCACATCTCTTCAATTTGCACCAAGGGAGGTTTAGATTGGGTAGTTGGCAAAATTTCCTCACCAAAAGGGCCTCCAGGCACCAGAACAGGCTGCCCAAGGAGGTGGTGGAGTTCCCACCCCTGGAGGTGTTTAAAAGACGTATGGATGAGGTGCTTAGAGGCATTGTCTAACAACCCTGTGCAGGGAGATGATAGGTTATGGTTGGAATTGATGATCACAGATGGCATGGCGTTGGAAGGGACCCTCAAAGGTCATCTTGTCCAACCCCCCTGCAGTCAGCATCTCCAACCAGATCAAGTTGCTCAGGGCTCCATCAAGTTTAACCTTGAATGTCTCCAGGGATTTGGCCTCAACCACAACTCTGGGCAACCTGTTGCAGTATTTCAGGTGTTCTCCAAGCAGGCATTTCTATGATTCATCCTGCAGTTCCATCACCCATGACCACAAGGCCCCCAGTCCCTGCCGGACACAAGGCATCCTTGCTGGAAGGCTGAAGCAGCAGAACTGTGGTAGTTCTTTTCACAGCCAATGATCTAATTTCTCTCATTAAAATATTCCAATTAGCCTCAAAACAGCAGACAGCACTAACCATCCAACATAGAACAGTTCTGGAGCCCCCAGCACAAGAAGGACATGGAACCGTTGGAGAGGGTCCAGAGGAGGCCACAAAGATGCTCAGAAGCGTGCAGCAGCTCTGCTATGAGGACAGGCTACAAGATTTGGGGCTTTTCAACCTGGAGAGAGAAGGCTTCCAGGAGACCTTAGAGTAGCCTTCCAGTATCTGAAGTGGGCTACAGGAAGGCTGGGGAGGGACTACTGACAAAGTCTTGCAATGACAGGACAAGGGGCAATGGGTTTGAACTGGCAGAGAGAAGATTTAAACTGGATGTTAGGAGGAAGTTCTTTGCAGTGAGGGTGGTGAGACACTGGCACAGTTTATCCAGGGAGGTTGTGGCTGCTCCCTCCCTGGAGGTGTTCAAGGCCAGGTTGGAGGAGGCCTTGAGTGACTTGTACTAGTGGGAGGTGTCCCTGCCTATGGCAAGGGTTTGGAACTAGATGATATTTTAGGTCCCTTCCAACCTTACCGCTCTATGATTCTATAAATCCTTTCCCCATGAAGGCACTCAGCAGGATAGGCTGTCCAAGCAAGCTGTCATGGTGTTGGGTCATAGGACTTGATGATCTCAGAGGTCACTTCCAGCCTCAATGATGCTGTGATTCATCTTTGGAAGTTTTCAAGTGCCAACTGGAAGACATCTTGAAGCAACTTGGTCTGATCTCACAGCTGATCCTGCTCTGGGTAGGAGGTTGGAGCAGTGACCTCTTCATGTCCCTTTTAGCATGAAGTAAGCTGTGGCTTTTTGATCCTATGATCTTCCACATGCCAAAGTCAGACATATCCACGGCATTAGCCACTCCTCAGAGAGAATACACATCTAAACCCAAAGCAGAATGGTGTTTGAAACAGGCTTCAGGAAGGACCTAGCACAGTGCTGTCTTCCCAGCTCGATTTTTCAAGGAGAGGATTACCAAAGAGCCTGGTTTGGGTGAAAAAACCTGGAAAGTCAGGAAGATCTCACTTCTTTGAAACCCAACCAATTAAAGCAATCAAAGTGGTTTCAGAGGTCATGCCTGCCAAATGTCCTTTGCCACCATCAGAGGTTTCACAATCTTCTTTTTCCTGTTTTATTGCAGTGTTTTCTTTTATTTGTATGAAAGACTCACTTGTGCTGTGGAGCACCAAAACCCTCCAAGCAGCTAAAGGCAGGAGACAAGCAGGGGCTCATCAAGCCCACAGAATCGCTGAGGGTATGAAGTGATCAAACAGGGAAGATGTTTTCCTTGAATTGTTTCAAGTTCCAGTACACTGAGGAGGTGATGAAAGCTTTTCAGAACTGCGTTTTCAACTGTTCTTCAGGACAAGCAAGAATGGCCTCAAACTGCAGCAGGGGAGGCTTAGACATCAGAAAATATATTTTCACAACAAGAGTGTTCAGACATAGGTTGGACTTGGTGATCCTGAGGGTCTTTTCCAACCTGGATGATTCTGTGATTCTGTGACATTGGAACAGGTTGCCCAAGGAGGTGACCCTGGGTGTGTTTAAAGGTGGTTTAGATGTGATGCTTGGGGATATGGTTTAGAGGTGAGCTTTGTAGAACAGGCTTAATGGTTGGACTTGATAATCCCTGGGGTCTTTTCCAACCCAAATGATTTGATTTCCTTGAGTGACATCTTGAACCTCTCACTGCCTATGAAGAGCACATCAGAGTCACCAACAAGCCCTGGTTCCTCACTTTCTTGGCAGTACAATCACAAACATTACATCACTGCCTCCTCTATGTAAGCCAGAGGGTTTCACCTGTTTTGTAATTGCAGTTTGCATGAAACTTCAACATCGAGTGAGTGCACAATAAATTGTGCTAAATGTCAGCATCAGAAAACTAGAAATGGTCCAAAACCTAGGTTAGGCTCAAAATCAATGTTTTTGTTTTTGTTTTGGTTTTTTTTTACATTTTGTCCTGCAAACTGTTGGAGTTGGGTGGAGGGAAGAGAAGCCTCCAACAAACTTACAAATGTGAAGTATTCCAGCCTCAGGATTGTTAAAACAGCACCAGGTATGCATTTGAGCTGGAGCCAGGCTCTGCTCAGTCCTGTCCTTGGAGGACAAGGGGCAAAGGGTGCAAGCTGGAGCAGAGGAGGTTCCATGTGAACATAAAGAAAAACATTTTCACTGTGAGGGTACTGGAGGCCTGGAGTGGGCTGCTCAGGGAGGTCATGGAGTCTCTGTCTCTGGAGACATTCAAAACCAACCTGGATGTGTCCAAGTGTGGCCTGCCCTGGGTGATCCTGCTCTGTCTGGGGGGTTGGGCTGGATGATCTTTGGAAGTCCCTTCCAACCCCTGTGATTGTTACAGGCAGGGAGCTGTGTGCCTTCACACGTGTGTAAACCAGTGGGAACTGACATTAGATGTCCCAGCTGCAGCTGCTGTCTTTGGAGGCTAAGCTCCTGGATCTGCTCTTCCATCCCCTTTTCTCCTCTTGTTTGCAGCCAAGCCTAGAAGGAGCAAAGAGGACACCTCCTGAGCTCCTGCCATGGGGAATTCCAACCTTTACTCCACTCCTCAGCTCCTCCCTGTCATCTGGGGAGGGAACTTCCAGCCTTTGGAGAAAACATCATTAAACTTCAGGCAGGTTTCCTGATGTTCATTCTTCTTCTTTTTCTTTGTTTTCTTTATGTAAGGGCATTCTGACAAGGACATTTTGGAAAGCCAGCTGTCACCCAGGAGAGCTGTATGCAGGTAAAGCAGCCCAAGAAGCATGACACCCACAATGAATTACCACCATGCACTTCCTCTCCTATCCCGTGTGTCTAAATCATCAACTTCAAACGCAGCCTCCTCGCTGCAGGAACTTCCTCTTGCTGCACAGTTGGACCACGCCTAAAGGAGCCAGAGGAGCAGGATGCTGCTGTCAGTCTGTCACATCTTGTGGCAGATGAACTTCCTTGGTTGCTTCCTCATGCTCTTCTGCTGGGCAGCTGCCTCTCCTGCTACACCACAGCTCCCAGACTCTTCTCAGTGATGCCCAATGCCAGGACAAGGGGCACTGGGTGGAAGCTGAGGCATTAGAAGTTTCATGTAAACATAAAGAGGATTTTTTTTTTCCCTGTGAAGGTGCCAAAACCCTGGAACAGGCTGCCCAAGGGTGTTGTGGAGTCTCCCTCTATGGAGATATTAAAAACCTGCCTGGATGTGTTCCTGTGTGATCTGGTCTGGTTGATCCTGCTCTGGCAGGGGGGTGGGACTGGATGAGCTTTTGAGGTCCCTTCCAGCCCCTGACATTCTGTGATTTTGTGAGAAGAGTCCAAGTCCCAGCTGGCTTCAACCTCCTTTCAGGCAGTTGTAGAGAGCAATGAGGTCTCGCCCCTCAGCCTCCTCATCTGAAGACTCAACAGCTGCAATTCCCTCAGCTTTCATAAATATATGAAGCATAAATCACCCTTCAAGACCAGGTCTGTGATTCTTGCAGATCCTCAAGCTCCCACTGGAGCCAAAGGGATGTGCAGCAAGCACAGAGTGTGCACATTGCTCAGCAGAGATTTATTTCTTTGCCTCCACTGCTGTGGGATGGGCTCATGTGAGGCAGCTGTTGGGTCTCCACTCCCAGTATTTAGACAACAACAGAAGAGAAGCAAAATAAAATGTGGCCTAAGCCCCTGGAAACACAGAAGTAGATATAAACAGTTGGGATGGAAGAAATGTTTTGGGTTTGTTTTTTTTCCCCCATGCTTTTGCTGAAGTTTTATGATCTTTGCTTCTCCCACAGAGGGATTGCTGGGTGAGAGAGATGCCACTCACCAGAGGATACATTAGAATCATTTGGAAGTCATGTGAACTTTGCATACAAAACTGTGCATCTAATTGCTGCAATTTGGAAACATTAAACTTCCCAAAGCTTTTTGGCTTTTTTTTTCCTTTTTCCTCCCTTTTTTCTCTCCCCTTTTTTCCCCCCTTTCTTTTAACACAGCTTATTTTTCCTGCCTTGAAATCCTCATTTAAGGCATGGGGATAAACATGCATGGGGAGGATGTTCTGCAGAGAGTCAAGTGACCACATGGCAAACACCAGGTTTCTACCAGCTCATTCTGGGGTACATTATCTCTGTCCATGGCAGATCTCTCGCTGTCTCACAGGGGTGGATTTTCAGTCTGATTTTACTTTTGGAAGAGACCAGGGGGAACCACAGGGCCCTTATTCACACCCTGCCCCACCAGAGCTGGCCAATGCACTACTGCATGGCCTATCCTCATCTCTAGCATCCTCCTCATAGCCCAATCTTGCCATCTCCAAACTGAGGATAAGAAATAGCAGCCACTGAAACTGCTGCTCTACAGCCAGGGAAACTGCAGCAAATGGGGGGTGGGATGGGTGGCTAATGAAAAAGCAATCTCTTTTACATCAAAACTTCTCTTCTTATGGGCCATCCTGGGGTTGTTTTCCTCTCTCTGTAATTTCCTCAGCAGGAGAGGAGCACATAAATGTCCTGGGCATGCCCCCAGCAATTTTTGCCCTTGAAGTCTCAGATTAGCAAGGTAGAGAGCTGAGGCTCCTCGGGTTCAACACAGGAGCTGCAAATCCAAGGCAGGGATCTGTTGGAAGGCAGTGAAATGGCACTGAGGTGTCCTTTAACTGTTCCTCAGGGATCTGTGTTGGGACCACTTCTTTTTAACATCTTTATTGACCACCTTGATTCAGGCATAGAGAGTGTCAGCAGTAAGTTTGCAGATGACACCAGGTTAGGTGGCAGTGTTGATTTGAACGAGGGTTAGAGAGGCTCTTCAGAGGGACTTGGATAGACTTAGACCAATGTGCCAACATGAATGGGATGAGTTTCAACATAGCCAAATGCCAGGTCCTGCACTTGGGTCACAACAACGCTAGAGGCTTGGGGCAGTGTGGCTGGAGAGCTGCCTGGGAGAAAAGGAGCTGAATATGAGCCAGCAGTGTGCCCAGGCAGCCAAGAAGGCAAATGGCATCCTGGTTTGGATTAAAAATGCTGTGGCCAGCAGGAGTAGGGAGGTGATTGTCCCCTTAGACTCAGCTTTGGTGAGGCCACACCTCGAGTGTTGTGTTCAGATTTGGGCACCACAATACAAGAGAGATGTGGAGGTGCTGGAGTAGGTCCAGAGGAGGGCAACGAAGGTGTTGAAGCGCCTGGAGAATAAATCTGGTAAGGAGTGACTGAGGGAGCTGGGGATGGTTAGTGTGAAACAGGAGGCTGAGGGGAGACCTCATTGCTGTCTGCAGCTACCTGAAGGGATATTGTGGAGAGGTTGCTGCCGGGCTCTTCTCTAAGGTAGCTGGAGACAGAACAAGAGGGAATGGCCTCAAGCCGAGGCTGGGGACGTTTAGACTGGACATTAGGGAAAAGCTTTTTCAGGGAAAGAGTGGTCAGGGACTGGAATGAGCTGCCCAGGGAGGTGGTGCAGTCATCCACCCTGGAGGTGTTTAAGGGTTGCTTGGATGTGGTGCTTAGGGCTATGGTTTAAGGTGAATCTTGCAGAGTAGGGTTCTAGGTTAGACTTGGTGGTCCTGAGGGGTTTTGCCAACCTGCATGTTTCTGTGATTCTGTGATTTAGGAAATCTCTCGTTGTCACTTACCTTGTGAAATAACAACCATGAGAAGTGCAAGAAGTAAGAGCGATAGCAGCAGTAGATAGAGGCAGCTTTAGGATTCAAGTTCAAGGAAAAAAAAAAAAAACAAACAAAAAAAAAACAGCAAAGGAGGGAGGCAAAAAGCTGAGCAAAGCAGCCCCAAACAGCCTCCCATTGTTTCCCCTGGCTGGTCTCTTGCAACTCGAAATAAAAGTACCGGAGCAATATACTGTTCTCTAGGGGTTAATGTTACATTAATCAGAACTGACAGGCATGAAAATCATTCTTTGTTGTCTTTAAATTGCTAATTTAAGATTGAAATCTAAAACGCTTGAGCACTGATCGTTAACACTGGTGCTCAAACAACAACAACAAAAAAAAAAACCCAAAACCCCAAGTCCAATCTTCTCTCCTCTGGGCAGGGGCTCCGCAATTGTTTTACATTTGGTTAAGAAAACAAATGCAAAGCCTGTAACTAAATCCTAATGTATCGTTTAAGTGTTTCCATTCACGGGCTGCTCTTTGGCTAAACTTCAACGAATTGCATTGGAGTTTAATTGAAAAGCAGCCCAGGCAGAGAGGTATTTACATCTGAAGGCAGAAATGCTGCCGTTCCACCGGGGCACCAATAATTCCCCCAAACCCAAAGCCCCCAAACCCTACTATTAATCTGAACTCAGAACAATGAAGACAGAGGCTGGATAAAAATCAAGGTGGATAACTCATCATCATCATCATCATCATTATCAAATGTGTGGCTACAAAACTAACCCCCAAAAAAGTACAGAACACAACAAACGGGACGAGTGTGTCCTCCTCCTGCCTATTTAATGGAATTACAGGTTGGGGTAGGAGCTAAATCAAGTCCAATTTCTTTTGACAGCTTGAATATTTGCAGGCTCAGGTCTGTTCACTGACAGAGCTCTCCCTCTACGGACGTGAAGCTGAAATAAAATGAATTTTCAGCTTGGCTGAAGCAAAAGCCTTATCTAAAATAGTTTAAATCCAAATCCATCAGCAGATCTGTTTTCAGCTGGTCTCTTGTGATAGGGAAGGAGAAAAGAAGGGCATCTCTGGCAGAGTCACACTCTCTGTGATGGTATTGGATGCTTCAGCGGATGCTGGGGCTGGGGCAAAGCAAGCTGTGCCCTCATTCTTGCCTCTGAGGAGCCAGCTGGCTACAGTAGCTGTGTTAGCCAACACCCAGAGTGACGAACGACACATTCATCACACCCCAGCGCTGTGCCTTTCTTTGCTCTTACAGTAAAGCAGGACTGGGCTATGCAGACATACCGCATCCATTGACCTCGATGGGAGATCCATAGCAAATCCTAGGGCAGAACTTGCCACACAAAAGACGTGTTAAAGACACAAGTACTGTCATGCAGAACAAGCTCACAGAGCAGAAGAAAAGGACTCAGCGTTTGGCCAAGAAGTGGGGTCATGCACTGGGGGTGCTTTGTATTCTGGGGAGGATGTGGGAAGATGGTTCCCCAGGCTCATGCAGTGCGAAGGCAGAGTAATAGAGGGATCAGGGAAGGAGAAAACGTGAGATATTCTGAGCACTTATGTGGCTGCTGGATCCAGGATAGGAAGGTGCTTTGCAATTAGAGCTTCCTTCCTGTTGACAAGGTTGTAAACCTGCCCCTGCATTAGGAGATAACCGAAGCAACATTCCTTTGGTAGCCCGAACAGCACTAAGAAATCTCCTCCTGCTGTCTAGACTCAGTCAGCTCTAAGGATAACAAAAGGAGATACGCTCCTTCGCAGCACCCCTTGTGTATAGTAGCAGAATGGTCCCCAGATGAAGACAAGCCTGGCATGAATGTTTTCACCGGAACCTGTTGGATGCCGAGTTGCAGAAGGTTGAAAATGAAGAATATTTCTCACTGCTCACTCGTCCTTACGAGGAGCAGCAGCAACAAGATTTGACTGATAGAAATTTTTGTTGCCTTGAATTCAGTCCCAGGACACTTCCAACAGACCTCTAGTTGGTTTCTCTGCAAGACTGGCAGGAAGAGGATGCGTTTGAAAACTTCTACTAACAGTATTTGTGTCAGAGCTGGGACTCAGTAGCACAAGCAGAGCAGGCTGGAAGCCTGGAAATGAAAAGGACCCTTAGAGCCTCGGACCTTTCAGTTAAAATCACAGCAACTGCCTAAGCAGCTGTTTGATTTATCACTTCTCTTGCAAGCTGTTTAAAAAAAATGAGAATTAATAAAACACCCCAAAGTGTAATTAAGCATTTTGGTGAATCTAATACGGTCAGTAAGTCCTTCAAAGCCCTGGGCTCAAATACTTCCTTGCAGTGAAATCATTGCAGCCGTGAGGATGGGTTTGTCTGAATCTGCCTGGCAAAGCAAAGGCAAAGTGAAGTCAGATGGGAGGAAGAGGAGTGGAATGAGCATGGCATTAACCCTGACAATGGCGATTTCCCCTCAAATCAGCATGAAATTGAGTGTTTTCTGTTTCCTTTATTCTTCTGCAGAGAAGTAAGGGAATTCTTAGGAAAATATCTAGCGGTTCTTTATGTCATTTGTGCCTTTTGCTGTGGTTTTAAACCTCCAGATCAGCCAAGACTCAGGAATGATCCCAAACTTCCATCCTATTTGTGAAAAATAGGTATTTGCAAAACACATCTTTAGTGTTTGGACCCAGCTGAGGTTCAGTGAAGTGAGTTAGGGAAGAGTAGGTTTAGACTGGATATTAGAAAGAAATTTTGCACCATGAGAGTGCTGGAACACTGGAAGAGATGGTCCAGGGAGGTGGTTGTGGTCCCATGCCTGGAGATATTCAAGGTGAGGCTCGACAGGGCTCTGGGCCACCTGATTTAGTTGAGGATGTCCCTGCTGACTGCAAAGCAGATTGGACTGGATGAGCTTTGGAGGTCCCTTCCAACCCAGACCATTTTATGATTCGATGAGTGTGGGTGGGATCCAGTGCACCAGGTAGGCACTCAAAGCTAAGTATCTGCACAGTAAGGGCAGGGCTCTACTGCCTAAGGATGTTTGTCATCACTGAAGGACCCAGGTAGCTTCAGGAAGGTTTGGCTCTTTGGCAGACCCTCCATCACACCAGTAAGCCCCCATGGATGGCTTTGGTGCCCAAAGCTACCTCTAGGGCTTATATGTAGGCAACTAAACATGTCTGCATACTTGTTAGAGATCCAAGGCTTGATTATGTTCCTTACATGTTGGTCTCTAAAGCAATGTGAGAACCTCTGTGGTATCTGAGACATCTCCCTGGAGCTACCAGATATGGCATAGGACATATGGGGACTAATGACTCTTTATGAGGAGAGGTTGAGGGAACTGGGGCTTTTTAGTCTGGAGAAGAGAAGACTAAGAGGGGATTTAATCAATGTTTATAAATATCTGAGAGCTGGGGGTTGGGGGTGGGGGGGACAGGCTCTGCTCACTTGCTCCCTGGGATAGAACAAGGAGCAAAGGATGGAAGCTGCAGCACAGAAGGTTCCAGCTCAACACAAAGGGGAACTTCTTTACTATGAGGGTCCCAGAGCACTGGCACAGGCTGCCCAGAGAGGTTGTGGAGCCTCCTCCTCTGGAGACTTTCAAGGGCCATATATATGCTTTTCTCTGTGACCTGAGCTAGATTGTCTGGTCCTGCTCTTGCAGGGGGGTTGGACTCAATGACCTCTTCGGGTCTGTTCCAACCCTTAACATTCTGTGATCCTGTGGTGCCTCTCCAGAAGGGCAGCCTAAAACCAGATAGGGGACCCCACAGCCTCAGCTGGCATTCAATGTTCACAGAATTGATTGAACTCTTGGTCAATGTATTCAAATGAGTCTAGAGATTGATCTATATAACTGGACATCAGCAGTGTGCTTGAGGTCATCCTATGGAGACCTCCAATGCTCAATTCAGCTAAGCACTGACACTCAATACTGTTTTGAGAGGCTCTATGTTGTCTGAAGCTGCTTCTCCAGAAGGACACTGCAGTTCCCTGCATTGCATGCCAGGTTGGCCAGCCCTGTGTGAATGTCTCACACATCAGAAGTACCTCAGACATAACTGATGCAAGACCTCCCCATCCTCACCCACCTCCCACCAGCTCTAGCTTGCACATAGACACCAACATCTATGTGGCCTTCATCTTGAACTGAACTGCAGCCCAGAAGGCACTAGGGAAAAATTTGTGTTATTTTCAGGGTAATACACACATAATTTCTTTTTGAGTCCTGAGATAAATAAAAGTGGGGTTGGGTTGTTTGTTGGGTTGTTTGTTTTGTACCAAGAAACTTGGCAACAGAACAAATGCAGATATTGCATGAAGGTAAGAGTGCAAACACCCCCAAAGTGCGCAAATTGAGTATCAAGGTTTTAGACAGAATGACAGAATCCTTTTGAGTGGAAAAGACCTTTAAGGTCATCAAGTTTCACCATTATCTATCTCTGCCAAGTCTGGTGCCAAACCATGTCCCTTAGATTGTGTATTTAGCTGCAGAGATGAGATTTCCAAGATCCCCCTTTTTATGTGCTGTGCTAAAATACTCTCACTGTTTTAGGGGGAAAAAGATGTGATTTATCATCTGGGGCTGGACTGCAAACTGTCAAGCTGCTCATATGAATATATGCAATTTGGTGATTTATTATTGCTCTCTTCTTCCCCTCTCTTTTCTGTGCCTCAGATGTGCAATTAACTCCACATTGTCAGCTCCATCTTTATGTCTGCAGAGGACATGTCTGTAAAAGCAAAAAATCACATTTCCTGATCACTAACACTGCCTGGCTCTCCAGGAGGAGAAATTTTACATAGGAACAGCTTGAACTCAAAACCTGATGCAAGCAGTGTGGATGCAAGCAGCTTGAGACGAGAATGGTGACAAACATGACCTCACATCTGAGCAGTGTGACATCATACCCTGACACCTCCATGGGCACCCAGGGGCAGAACTCCTAACTGGGGAAGGGCTGAAAATGAGTAATGTGGTCCACATCAGCCAGATCAAGAAATGGAATAGTTTGAGTTGGAAGGGAACTTGAAGATAATCAAGTTCTAACCTCTCTGCCATGGGCAGGGACACCTCCCACCAGCCCAGGTTGGTCAAGGCCTCTTCCAACCTGGCCTGGAACACCTCCAGGGAGGGAGCAGCCACAACCTCCCTGGGCAACCTGTGCCAGTCTCTCACCACCCTCACTGGATAGAACGCCTTCCTAATTTCTTTCTAATATCCATTTTTTTTCTTCCTCATATCTACAATTCCTTCCTGATCTCCAATCTGAATCTCCCCTCCTCAAGCTCCAATCTATTCCCTCTCCTATCACTACAAGCCCTTGTAAAAAGTCTCCTCCTGGTTTTCTTGTAGGCCCCTTTCAGATACTTCTTTTGTTCAAGAAAGGCTTTCTCTCTACATCTCCCTTTTCACCAGTCCCAAACACTCCAACCACAAAAGCAGACCCAAACACAGTAAATAATTTGTTAGTTTTATTAATGCAGTAAATGCATTAAAAAAAAAAAATAAATCAAAACTAGTTGCCATATTGGAAAGTTTTTCACACTGGGTCAGAGGTGGTTTTGGGTTTTTTGTTTGTTTGTTTGGGTTTTTTTTTTTTGTTGTTTGTTTGTTTGTTTGTTTTTCCTCCAGAGAAGTTTTTTTACACGTCATAGGAAGATCTGAGGTTGAATTATTTTTAGAAAATTATTACACTTGCCTGCTTCTTGACAATATATTCCATATCTGCCACCCATTTTCATGAATGCCCAATGAATTTCAAATTAAAGTACATTTGGGAAATCAGTTTCTGGCTGTCTCAAGCAAATCACAAACATTCTAGCTGTAATGCCAAGCTGGTGGAAAGGAGCTGGGTCTTAAAGACATCCCTAGGGCTCAGGAATCTTCATGAGCCTCAAATGTTCTTAGTGTGGTCATGAGGAGAAGAAGCAGGACTGTGAGAATGGTTACAGGAAGGTGAACAATTTTCAGCTGGACCTCACTACAGGCACACATGAAACTGGATAGAAATGATAAGAGCAGCACATAGCAATTCAGTGATTGAGCTGCTATGCCTGAGCCAAATCCCAACTCCAAAGCAGCATTTTGCAATGTCTTAGCCTATGTGGCAAGAACAGAGACTGAAGGTGACCCTGACCCAATAAGGACATGAAGTGACCTTAGTGGAAATCACAGAACCACAGAATTGTCAGGGTTGGAAGGGACCTCAAGGATCACCCCAACCCCCCCAACATGGGCAGAGACACTTTCCACTAGATGATGTTGCCCAAAGCTACATCCAGCCTGGCCTTAAAAACCTCCTGGGATGAGGCTTCCACCACCTCCCTGGGCAATCTATTCCAGTGTCTTGTCACTCTAATAGTGAACAACTTCTTCCCAATGTCTAATGTAAATCTTCTCTCCTCTAGCTTGGATCCACTCCCCCCCAGCCCCATCACTACCTGACACCCTAAAAAGTCCCTCAGCATCTTTCTTGGAGCCTACTTCAGATATTGGGAGGCCACAATAAGGCCTCCTCAAAGCCTTCTCTTCTCCAAAATGAACAGACTCAGCTCCTTCAGCCTGTCTCCATAGGAGAGCAGCTCCAGCCCTCTGATCCTCGTAGCCTTTCTCTGGACACATTCCGGCACGCCCAGCTCTTTCTTGGAATAGGGCTCCAGAAATCCAGTAACAGGGGCTCCAGAATTCAGCACAGAATTCACAGAATTCACCCACCCCCCAAAAAAATTCCCTCCCCCAACTTCACCTATTCTGTTTAAAATCAGGCAATGCAGAGCTGGCAGAGACACGGCACATCTCCTGGCAGCAGAGAGGTGTTACTTGGTGAAAAAAGGAAGGAGTAGCACTGTGCCATAGAGACATAGTTGGTTACCAAGGTACAAAACCAGCACAAATGGGTAAGAATTTTTGAGGATCAAATATACTTTGGGAATGGTAGCTAAAAGTGGCCATTTAGGGGATAAAGGGGGTTGGTGACAAGGCCTCAGGCTGTGTCTGAATGAGTAATGGGCTCTGCAGTGGGGCTAAAGCTATGCATGGCTGAGAGCCACCACTTTCATTTACATTTCTGGCCTTCCTGTGAGCAGCCCAGGATCAAAGTCTCTCCTGGGATGCTCAGGAAAAAAACAGGATTTAGCATTGTTTCTCAGCTCACTGAATGGTAACACCCTGAGCCTCACCTAGGCTTCATTCACCCAGACCACAGGGACGAGACCTCTGAGGAATGTGGAGATATTAGGAGGTTGAGGCTGAGGACTTGAGGTGAAAGCAGCCTGGCAGTAGAGCTGAAGGGGTTACAGTAGGGTGGTGACTCAGTCTGGTCTTGAGAGCAGATCCAAAACACATTGATCTGACAGACAGATGTGCAGGGAGAACTTGATTTAAATATTAAAAGAGGATTTCAGCAACACAGCACTACTGGAGGCTTAGTTTGCCATCCAGGACTGAAGAAGAATGTGCTGCTGTTAAAAATGCAATAACTAGACAAAAATAAATAGTTACATGGAAACTGTGAAAGCTGTGTTTAAAAACACATAAGAGGGATGTACAAACCTGTGGAATCCCCCTTCGTGGACAGGTTTTGCAAATATTTTCACTAGGCAACAGTACTGGAAGTTGAAAAATGCTACAAGTTCCAAGTGAGAAACAGACTGGAATCAAAGAGAGAAGCCTGGCGAGTTTATTTTATCTATATACTCTTTTTATGAGCTTCTGAAAGCACTATGATAAAGTGACACCACAGAAAAGAAGTCAAATTGTGCCTCTTGGCCACATCCTGCTAACGCTGTCTCAGCAGTCTGGTTAGAAACAGCATGGACTGGAAAGCACGGCTGGGAGAGAGCTGAGACAACTGGGGGCCTGGAGATCTCAAGTTTTAAACTGAAACACATTTTCTACGATGACAGAGTTAGAAACACAGAAACAGATGTGCAGGATTTTGATTCCGTCATGAAAACATCCTGACGCAGAATGGATCCAAAACTGGGAGGGG